>JADBJO010003160.1:239724-262457 GCA_016801955.1 Conus betulinus | reverse complement strand
GGACAGTTATATTATTATTGATGGTGATCGTGTGGCCGGCGATTAACCCAGACTTCTCGGTGCTGATTTCTACGTCATGTCTTGTTGATGTTACATCCAGCTGTTCAACAAACTTGGCAAATTCTTTATTACTGCCTGCCAAGCCATCGATGTCATCTGCAAATCGAAGGTATGTGATGATTCTTCTTTAATGTTGACTTGCTGACATGATCTTAAAGTGCACCAGCCATAACGTGAACCAGGGGATATATTGGAAAGTGAGGGAGACAGCTCTGACAAACTTCAACTGAAGTATGGAAACGTTCCCCAATAGCAGCCTGTATGAGGAGCGAACTAGTCGCTTTGAGTGCAGTTGCTGGGTTTTGTTGACAGCTTTCTGTTCGACGTTAAATGTTATCATTGTGGCCCACTGCGCTTTTTGTTAGACTCTGTCGACCGCCTTTGTGAAGTCTATATTGACGAGCTTACATTCTTTCTCGTGTTGTAGAGGTTTTTGTACGTGTTTTTTTGTTTTCTTTGTGGCAAAGGGTACGTAGGTCAAAGATCTGTTCGATGGTACATCTACCTTGTGTGGCAGTGATGGAGAATTTATATCTTTGGGATTAATTCTTGGTTGTGGACTGATTATACAGCGTAATCAACACAAAACCACGTAAGATGAGACGAAAAATATGACCACAAGTGTTGTGTCGAATTCTATAAACCACCAGAGATGTGGGACATCCCAGTTTATACATTCACTGCAAATCCTTCATCGTAATTTTTCAATTAGTTACTAAACAACCTGAGCGTGGGCCATTTCATTGCCCTCTCAGTGTGATAGACAGTGGATATGAAAAAGAATTTGTAAAAAAAAAAATAGATAAAACCAATAGCAATTTCAGCCAAACTTGGAAGATGCCTTTTTTTTGTTTTAACAAGACTAAAAAAATACTCAAAGACTTTACTATTCAAGGATAAAGATTTCATGCAAATGGAGAATGCCATTTCAAATCTTACTTTCACCTGGAGATGATGCTATGCAGGTTGCCACGAAGACTAAAAAAAAAAAACATACGCCAGAAATGATGTAAGAATAGGATGTTCTCTGTGGCTGTTGATGCCTGGCTGAAAAGAAGTATTTTTGAGCGGATAAGTTACATTGAAAATAGGTTTGTGTGATCACATGAGATCATGGGGGATCTTTTTGTGTGAATATTGGAGAAACATTTAGTTTATTAATGAAAGGAGGGAGAGCTCTCTTTTGCTCTATGTGACTGGCTGTTTGTTGATGCTGCGGGATTAAGAGTCTGACAAGCTGGCTGTCATTTCGTCAGCACGTTGACCTTCTGCGCATTCTGTTACACTTTTTCACGCTTCATCTACTGCCAAGAATCCGTTGAAGCTATCAAGCGATACTTTTCTTCTCAACCTAAGAAAAGTTTGGGACATAGCAGTCAGTGGAATCATTTTCTGGCAGGTAAAGCAATGGTGAAACTGGAATACAGTGTGGCCGATCTGATGTGGTAAGACATTTACAGAATCACTTCAATAAACAAGAGCAAAGCCATTGTATCATAGGCCATCTTTCAGAGTTGAACATCACAAGAGGAAGAGACAGTACAGCTACACTTAAAGGAAGAGTAAAAAAAAAAAACATCACCAGCCAAAAACTGGAATAATCTGAAGGCCAGCACTGCTAAGATTCCTAGACACTGGGAGAAACTCATACTGGGCCTTCACAGTAACAGAAATAAATTATCAAACACATTTTAAATGAAATAAGACTGATTCTCTCAGGGACCCCAGCGTTTACTACAGACGTGTGTGTGTGTGTGCGCTGGTGAGTGTGCATCGGTGCGGCGATGCAGGTGTGTAAAGTGGAGAGTCTATAGATGTGAGTGTGTATGCGTTGGCTTGTGTGTGTGTGTGTGTGTGTGTGTTTATGTGTGTGTGTGTGTGTGTGTGTGTGTGTGTGTGTGTGTGTGTGTGTGTGTGTGTGTGTGTGTGTGTGTGTGTGTGTGTGTGCGCGCGCGCATTGTTGTTATTGTTGTTCTAGTTCTTGTTGGTGTTCTTGTTGTTGACACTATGTCATCTTCTGAATATTTGTTTTCCCCAGATCAATCAAAGGCACACACGTGCGCGCGCGAGCACACACACACACACACACACACACACACACACACACACACACACACACACACACACACACATGTGCACATACACGCACATACATACAAAGACGCGCACGAGCGCGCACTCGCTCTCACACACACATGCGCACACACACAGTCGCGTACGCGTACATACACAAACACACACGCGCGCGCGCGCACGCACGCACACATATGTGTGTATGCTCACATACTCAGGCATACATGCTTACACACACAAAACATCCGCAGACGTGTGAATGCAGACGTGTGCTCACACAAGCCCATAGATCACACACACACACACACACACACACACACACACACACACACACACACACACACTCACACACACACACACATACACACACACACGCGCGCGCGCGCGCATACTCATGCACATGTGCGCGCACACACACACACACACACACACACACACACACACACGCACACACGCACACGCACGCACGCACGCACGCACGCACGCACACACACACACCGCACGTGCGTGCGCGCGCGCGGAAGCACACACATACGCACACACACATACACACACACACACTACACATACACACACACACACACACACACACACACACACACACACACACACACACACACACACTCCCCGCACGTGCGCCACGTTCCCATGGGACCGTGCCCATACAACTATGCACACACATAGACACCATACACGTGTAAACTCACCAGACACACACACATGCAATGATGCTAATGGCACAGTTAATAATATTAAGTAGGTTCCAAGGTCTGACCAGCGCGTTGCGTTAATGCGTAGGTTAGACGTCTGCTAGATCGTAGCCATGAGACCCTCTTCTTAGATCCTCTACTCTTAGTAATTCTTTTCTCCTTTAGCTTTGAATCGTACGCAGTGTGGTCTCGAAACTTAACCTATATGATATTGTCTGCGCTGGTGGCTCCTTAAGTACGAGGTCAACAAACGCAGACTATATCACACAGTATAGGTTCTTACGTATTGAAGTATGACCCTAAGACACAGCCGACGACCTGACAATACACGTTCACTGACAGCAAACCTTTTCCGCATATTCTTTGGTCTAACGTAGTAAAATTACCTAAACCAGTTTTCCTGTCTTTTCAATTTTTAACCCACAGCTACTTTTTCATATGATAGCCACTACTACCACCAAGTTCTACTCTCTTGAAAGGCAAGTAGACGTGTGAATTCCCCCTTTTTGCTGCAATTTAATGATCTATTTCAAACAGAGGTTCCAAGGAAATAGAGGGCTGATTTTGTATGGAAGATACTGAAATGCATTTTCTAAGCCCAAGTTTGAAGCGAGGATTTTGTGATACTGATCATTTATATTCTCCTCATTCAAATACACTTTGGTAATGATAATTTCTAACTCCCCCCCCCCCCCCCCCCCCCCCCACACACACACACACACACACCTTTCTGTTGTTATTCTGTGATAGCTTGTCTAGCACAGTACTTGAAAGAGAGAAGGGTCCAATTACTGAATAAAAAAAGAAACAATGTCTACAAGATTTGTGTCTGTATACCAAATCCGAAGTGTCCCCCGTACAAACAACAGACATTTCCTGATGGCACTTTCCTTCGGTCTCTCTGTGACATCCGTTGACTTAGCTCATGAAATCCGAGATTTTCTGCGGTAGTTCTAGCTTTTCAGAACTGGCACCAAAGCTGGAATTAAAAAAAAAAAATCGTCCGGACAACGCTGGAATCACCTGAGATTAAAGATTAAAAAGACATGCCCCCCCCCCCCCCACACACACACAGACACACAAACTCGCTCACACACACACAGACACACACACAGACACACACACACACACACACACACACACACACACACACACACACACACACACACACACATACACATCCCGCCGTCAACCAGGCCCGAGAGATACAGACAACTGCAATATTGAATAGAAACTTTGAGCAACACTCTCAGGTGACAAAGTCATGAAGAATGGATGAAACTCGACTGTCCAGTGAAGAATTAAAGTATATGAAATTTGCCTCTGACTCTGACTCCTATATACAACAAAAAAAAAAAAAAGCGTAGAAGAGTTAACGTCTTTCAAATGCATAGTAGAAGTAACTTCTTTCAATAAAAGAATGAAAAATATGCAATGAAAATTATACTTGTGTCAACAATAATGATATAATATAATAATAAAAATAATTAAAAAAAATAATAATAATAATGGAAAAGCAATGATTAACACACAACTTGTCAATCTTCACTTAGAACTAAAACAAATTTCAAATGTCTGGTGATATCATCTAACACGAACGCAGAGACTTTCACCTCCAAGGACTCTCACAGAGGCAATATGATGATAAAAACTTTGTTCAAACAATCTGGATGACTCACTGACACCCCTCAAATTTAATTCCTGTATAGATAAAGAAAAGGAAAAAAAATCAACTGAACACAGTTTGACTGAAATTGTGAAAATGACAGAAGTCGTGCTTCTGATTTTACCATCTAATCCAAACTCCGCCGATTTTTCATTAACAGACAGCTTTTCAAGTGATGGATATCTTACGACATTGGGATGAAGGGGCATTCAATTAACAATAACGATATCAGAAAATTAGTCAATGCTAATTATCAAATAACCCACCAATTACCTACATCTGACCCCAACGTGATTTTGTGTCCTGTCACCTAGAACCCGGATTCTCCTCATGGGGAACTCGGTGCTGAAACAGCTGTATCCGAGAGAGCATGCATCCCGAAAGGAAAACGTACATGAAGTGTGTATTTCTGGCATCACGGTGAAGCAGCTGATGAAGGGTTAACTCACTCTGTCAGCATCACGCCCAGTGATGACTGTCGTCTTCATGTCGCCTTCACAGCTGACCCTCTGGTCCCGTCCCCACAGAGTCATGGGCACATCTTCTCTCTGTCTGTAAAAACCTTTTCCCAGACTCTTCAGTTTAAGCCAGTTCAGTCACTCCACGATGGGCCGACATAATCTAAAGCGGTGCTCTCCATACAAGAATGACCTCGGTACGTCTGCAAAGATACGTGTGTCACTTTCTGTGACGACTCTGATGCTTTCACGTTTGGCCCTCGCCCTCCACCAGAATGGGACTCATCCTAGCACGCGGGGTACAGCAAAGCTGGCTATGAAGCTAAAAGAGACCTATCATTGCTGGACGAACAATATCCCCCGAGGGAGACCCCGTAGAAGTGTATGACGCGCACGACCATTTACTGTCAGTCTAAACCACGGTGTACTGTTGATGGCGAATGTCCACCCCCTGTCTCATCAATTCACTGCCCGGATGGGACAGACGGATTATAAAGTCCTCGATCTATAATCTGCCTCCCCACCCCCTCCAACCCCCTCAACCTTCTAATCATCAACCACTCGACTCCCTCCCTACCCTCAGTCACCCCCTCCCCATCATCAATCACTCCCTCTGCACCATCATCCTTCTCCATCGCACCACCAAGCACCACCTCCACGTCATGTTTGTGTAGGCCTACTTGGAGACAGGCACAACCTGTTATTCTCCATCCTTTATACCCTGTCAACCCCTACTCTACTGCGTTTAATGCAGATAATGATACAGTCAACTGGAAGCACACATACGACTCACAAGACATTATCTCTGTACAAGTCAGTTCTACCACCGCGATTCCACCTCCACAGACAGAATGTTCATGGTGAATGAACAGGCCCCTTCCTGTCAGTCTGCCGGACATGCTAACTCTCACAGCGACCAGTTTCATCCTCTGATGATAAACTTGTGGAACATGGCCTCCATGAAGCTAGCAGCAGCAAAGTTCCTGCACCGAGTGAACATAATGCAGTAAGTCGAGTATTTCTTTTCTTTTCACTAGACTGAACAAAAGCTTGCTCAAGTTGACAGTAATGTCAACAATAAGAGCAGCTAAACACATCGATGTCTTTTGTTTAATGTACGCTGATGAACTATTTTCACATTCTTTTCTTTAAATGCTGGTGCACAATGATCATGTTGTTGTTGTGTTGATCTATGTGTTATTTGTAGTGTACTTTGGACATTGTATAGCAGCCGAGTACTACTACTACTACTACTACTACTACTAGTAGTAGTAGTAGTAGTAGTAGTAGTAGTAGTAGTAGTAGTAAGAGTGAGAGTAGTAGTAGTAGCAGAAGTAGTAACAATAGTAGTGGTGTTGGTGTAGGTGGTGTTGGTCGTAGTGGTGGTAGTGGTAGTTGTAGTAGTTGTAGTAGTAGTAGTAGTAGTGGTAGCAGTAGTCGTGGTGGTGGTGGTTATGGTGGTGGTGATGTTAGTAGTAGTAGTAGCAGCAGCAGCAGCAGCAGCAGGTTGTACTTTCGCAGGTTTTACATGTGCAAGACACGCGAACTTACAACAAAATTCAACACACATGATACACTATTGTGAATGAAAAGAATTCTTCTTAAATTGAAGAGAATTTGCAAAGCACAAGTTGTATGAAATATAAGTATCGGTGTAAATGTTGCACTGGTGCTAGGGTCTTTTACCGTATGCAAACTTATAGATTGAGAGATGCGTTATTTGCGTTCATACTGAGACAGGCAGAAACAAATCGATGGCTTTTAACTACAAGATGGAAATGGTGCACACGCTTGTTACACTGACAAGAACACTGACACCGGACACAATCATTTATTGCCTGTTGAGAGCGTATGTATGAAAAATGATTTATAACCGAGGGTGGATCGATTTTGATGTTGTGATTGATGATAGGCGTGCGCGCGCGCGCGCGTGTGTGTGCGTGCGTGCGTGCGTGTGTGCGTACGTGCGTGCGTGCGTGCGTGTGTGTGTGTGTGTGTGTGTGTGTGTGTGTGTGTGTGTGTGTGTGTGTGTGTGTGTGTGTGTGTGTGCGTGTGTGTGTGTGTGTGTGTGTGTGTGTGTGTGTGTGTGGTGTGTGTGTGTGTGTGTGTGTGTGTGTGTGTGTGTGTGTGATGCTGCACATGAAAATCACTTTATTCCATGCTGATAATTCTAGCCTTTAAATCTGTCAAGAAAAGAAACTGGAGATTGTGTGTGTGTGTGTGTGCGTGCGTGCGTGCGTGCCTGCGTGCCTGCGTGCGTGCGTGCGTGCGTGTGTGTGTGTGTGTGTGTGTGTGTGTGTGTGTGTGTGTGTGTGTGTGTGTGTGTGTGTGTGTGTGTGTGTGTGTGTGTGTGTGTGTGTGTGTGTGTGTGTGTGTGTGTGTGTGTGTGTCTGTGTGTGTCTGTGTGTGTGTGTGTGCCTTTGTCTAAAGCGAAAATTCGCACTCGTGCTCTTGTGTGTATGTGTGTGTGTGTATGTGTGTGTGTGTGTGTGTGTGTGTGTGTGTGTGTGTGTGTGTGTGTGTGCACGCGCGCCTTTTGTGCGTGCATGCGTGCATCTGTGCGTAAGTGCATGCATGTGTGTGTGTGTGCAGCGCGCGCGCTCGTGTGTGTGTGTGTGTGTGTGTGTGTGTGTGTGTGTGTGTGTGTGTGTGTGTACATAGATGTGCGTATACATGTACATGTGTGTGTGTTGGGGGGGGGGGGGGGCGTGTGCGTGTGTACGTGCGTGCGTGCGTGCGTGCTCGCGCGATCGTGTATTTGTGTGCATGTGTGTGTTGATTTGTGGATGATATATGCTTTTATGTTTCGTTGTGTTGTTTATTTGCTCATTTGATGTGCACTTTTCAGGAGTGTGCACATATGTGCGCTTATAAGCATGCACAGATATGGAGGATTAGGGAAGAATGTCACACACACACACACACACACACACACACACACACACACACACACACACACACACACACACACACACACACACACACACACACACACACACACACACACACACACACACACACACACACACACACAAGAGCGTGAGCGCGAATTTTCGCCTTTGGACAAAGGCACACCGTAAGTGTGGATCGATACAGAATGAACATTATATTTGATTGGATTGACAGACACAGGGTGGCGGACTAACATGTTTGACAATCAACAACATTCAGTCGTTTCTCAATGCCGCTGATGAAGGCACAACCACACGTACATTCCAACCCTCAGAGCTTGCACCTTTAATAATCAGCGAGACAGAAATTTCCTTTCATCATGATACATACGCCCATCGTCTATCTAAAAATGTTGTTTGTTAATCAAGAAAAGTATGTTGTTCATTCGTCGAGTCGACGAGGGTCACTTCAGCCATCGTGCGGTTGAGGAGGTGAGACGATGTGTGGGTACACGGGTGGTTGATCAAGAGGAAGCGTGCATGGAATGTGCGGTGACAGCAAGGATAGAGAATGTGGGGGACCTGCTCTTGATTGCTGGTGCTGGCTTTCTTTGCCCTGTCTCTTTGGTTGTGCTGCAGCTGTCCTTTCTTCGTGTGAACTGGCACCTTTGCAGATAGAATAGCGTCATCTGGCTCGATCCATAGCAGTTGTCCCCGTGTGTCTGAGTTGATGTTAAACACTTTAAACATTGATGTTTTGAGAGTGTCTTTGAAGCGTTTCTTCTGACCTCCATGAGAATTCACTCCTTGTTGCAGCTCACTGTAGAAGAGTCTCCTGGGTAGCCAGTGGTCTGGCATGTGAACCACATGACTTGACCATCGCTGAGACAGCATCAAGATGGTGTGGATGCTAGGCAGGCCTGCTTGGTTGAGCATCTCTGTGTCTGGGATTTTGCCCTGCCATTTGATGTTGAGCAATCTTCTCCGGCAGGTTTTGTGGAAGTGATTCAGCTCTTGGCATGCCGTTGGTACACTCTCCTCGTTTCACATGTGTACAAGACACGGGGGATGGAGAACAACTGTTCCACACTTCAGCTTCGTTCCTTAACTGATGCCTCTTCAATTCTAAGCATTAGCGTGTAGTCTGCTAAAGGTTACACTTATTTTTGTAATTCTGTCGCTGACGTAATCGTCGATGGTGACGTTCTGGGACAGTATGCTGCCAAGGTGGGTGAATTTACTCATGCAGCGAGTCTCACACCATTGACTGTGATGTTAGGCTCAGCGTGGGGTCTGCCTGGCGAGGGTTGTTGCAGAACGGCTGTGTTCTTTGTGTTTATGGTGAGACCGAGGTCAGCGCAGGCTACGGAAAACTTATTGATGCTGCATTGCATGTCAGTTTCTGAGCCAGCATTGAGGCGCAGTCGCCAGTAAACAGAATGTCACTGATGATGTACAACCTTATTTTTGCTTGGAGCCTCTTGATGTTATACATTTGTTTTTCAATGTAGATTTTTTTTCATCTAATCTTTTACACGGGCACACATAGTGAATAAAGTCAAAATACTAGCATTAATCCTATGTACCAAGGTTGCGGATGACATAAATAGAAAAGAAAGAGAGTATATAGTACTTATCATTAACCAGTAGTCCCCTAGAATATAAGGTGACCATTTTGTCTGGTAGGTTGCATGAGTCTTCTTCGTTAAGGACATCTCTTTCTCTATTTTATGTCTATAGTCCAGCTCCTTCAAAAACATGTTCAGATTAAGTTTTGTTTTGTTAATTCTACATTTATATACGAAATATTTTCCCATTAAAATTATCAGGTATAGCATATCGTCGGTTTTTGCTTTCTCATCCATATCAAATAATATAATCTCCACATTAAAGATAATCTTACACAGAGAGTGAACAGTTAACTTTCAAAACTCTTTTCAAGTTGTTTCAAAACAAACACGGGTGAACTCACACTCTCACAGGTCATGATCACTTGAGTCTTTCTCTCTAATACAAAAATTACATTTGTCGCTATCAGTAATGTGCATACTTCTCAAAACACATTTTGTCACCATAATACTTTGATATATTTTAATTTGGAACCATTTCCCTTTTGTTTCTTTATTTTTTTTTATCCTTTTCAGTACCTCCATCAGGTCAATTGGTATATTAAGACGTTGTTCCCACTTGATGAAGGCACTAATGTTAAAAACGTCATTGACTTCCACCATAATATCGTAATAAGTACGTGTTCCTTTATTAATACTACAAATTTATTGAAGTGCTTAAGTTTTATCATTACCAATGTTACTATCTAATTTCTTGCTTAAGTTTTATCATTACCAATGTTACTATCTAATTTCTATCTTCTTTTCTTTGTGTAAGCTTTGATCGAACGCACGCAACTTACATGATTCAGAAAAATGACCTAACGCCCATTTTCTCCCGACCGTTCATGGCTGCTTACAAATTACCATCATCATCGATTAAATGTTTAACTAAAATATATTGCTCTGCATCCATTTCTTGTAAAAGAAAGGTTTTTCTACTACTTTAAATTTCTTATTACAAAAAAAAAAATAGGGTCAGTGGCTAAATCTGTACATTCTGTTTTCAGAACCTTTGATGTGATTGAAAGACTCCTTTCCAAAATTTGTTTGTAATATTGCTCTCAACAAATCTGTCAGGTCCATATGCGTCAATGCTACTTATTTCGGGACATAATGAATGTAATATTATCTTCCACTTGTGGTTGTATATAAACACGTTCGTTATCCAGGCGATTTTTAAGAAGCTCATATTATTCTGGGTCGGGTATGCCTATCCCTCCTTTTTGTATATTGTGTATTGAGTATTTTCTTTTAATTTTATCATTGTTCTTGTTCCAAAGAAATTTGAAACACATGTTCTGTAATGAAGCGATCTGGGAATCAGGACGATTCGGTAGAAGGATCCATAAATACATCAGTTTTTATATCACTAATGGCTTGAGCACAGCTACTCTTCATAATGGTGTTATCATTCTGTTTGACCATATTTTGAACAGGTTTTGGACTTCTGAGGATTTATAGTTCATGTTAATTTCCGTCATATCTGATAGAATATTCGTAAACCACAGTCCTAGAATTTTGAACTTTGAGGGGTTCCATTCTATTTTACAGTAGGGCAGATGTGTTTTTTCTTGGAATTTTTCTCTAAATCTAACCAAACATTAAACGTTTTTCATAGTTCAGTTTGAAATCCAGATATTTGCTCAAATTCATAAAGGTTTCTAAATAACTTTTCATATGATTTCTTTTCTCCTTCTAACGTAAGATAGTGTCGTCTGCAAACTGATTAATTCTAAATTCTGTGTTTTCTATCTTTATGCATTTGATATCGTTGTCTTACCTTATCTTGGTCGCTAGTATTTCGACACACAAAACAAATAGATATGGAGATATAGGGTCCCCTTGACGGCAACTTCTTCTAGTTGAAAAACGTGAGGACACTTTACCTTTCAGCATTACGTAAGACTTTATCTTATCGTAAAAAATATGATATCCATCGTTGTATTCCTTTTCCGAATCCAAACGCACCCAGAATTTTACTCATATGTGATCAAATTTAACTGAATCGAAAGCTTTCTCGAAATCAACAGAAATTAATAACCCTCGTAAGCGATTCACTTCTAAATAATGTATTAATTCGTGTATTGTTTGTAAACTATCTCCTATGTACCTTTCTGGAACGAATCGCGTCTTGTCCTCGTTTATGAGTTTTGGCAAAACAGTTTTTATTCTGTTTGCAATACAGACTGAAGCAATTTTGTACGTTACGTTTAGAAGTGAGATAGGTCTCCAGTTCTTCAAGTATTCTCGCGGTTCTCTCCTTTCGGAAGACCAATTATTATTCCTTCTTTTTGTGTTATTGACATTTCTCCATTACTATATCCCTCATTTAGAGAACGGACAACAAAATCTAATTGTCTCCAGAAAAATGTAAAGTTTACTGTCACATCGTTTGTTCCAGGACTCTATTATTTTCCATTTTTGTCAGGACTTTGGTAGCATCTTCTGATGTGATTAATCCATCCAGTTGTTCGAATGCTAACTGACTTAGTTTTGGTAGGTTCTCTACATATTTTCCATTTTCAATATCAAATATTTTCTTTTCTGCGTATACGTTTTCATAATAGTTCTTTGTCCCTCTTAACATATCATCCGTTTCTGTCAAAGTTGTTCCTTGGTCCGTGACAATATTAAGCATTCTTTTGCTTACGAAGTTTCTTTTCTGAAGTGAACAGAAATATTTCATTATTTTCCCCCGTAAGATGCCCATTTGGCTCTTGATCGTATTATAACTCCGTGAATTTTCAATTTCCCTAGCTCACTCAGCTCATCCTTTTTGTTTTTCAAGATCTCCAAGTCTGTTTCTAGCAAGCAATTTTTACTTTCTAAGTATTGTATTTCTTTTTCAGTTCCTTTTTTCATTTCTTTTTGTTCTGTTTTCGCGAATGCTGAATGTAATTGTTTCTGCTCTTATTTCCATGATTAGAGTTTCTAAAAATCATTGGTCAGAAGTTGAAAACTGAATTTGATCATTCGGGATTTTACGAACAGAGTTTTTAATTGTAAGGCAGTAGTGCATATTGTTTCTTGATTCTTTCAATCGTTTCATTCACCAGATTTATATACTGCTGTCTCTTAAAAGTGACGAATTAAATTTCCAGAACCTTTATGCCTCTCTTCTTCTTTTTTTTAAAGACAATATTTAATGTATCTTAAAGAGTGATCTTTCAGGTTATACAGTTTTCCATCTGTTCTTAATCTGATGTCGATGCCTCTTGTCCTTCTCTGATGGCATCAGTCAGCATTACAGAGAACATGATGCTGAACAGAGTGGGTGTCAAAACACAGCCTTGCTTTACGCCATTTGTGATAAGGAATGAATTAGATGGTTTTCAATTGACCTAGATTCAGACCTTCATGCCTTTTTGGAACTGAAGCACCATTACCTTCTAAAGACCCTCTCTTCTGACAGTAACGAAGGCCTTGGTCAGGTCGACCTAGGTGGAGAACAGGTCGACATTTTGCTTCTGACATTTCTCTTGGGGCTGTCTTTGAGGAAATACCATATCAATGGTTCCTCTGTCTTTCCTAAAGGTACACTGGCTCTCTGGCAAAAGATTGTGCTCAAGATGTGTTATAAGGCGGTTCAACAGAATCATGGCAAGTATTTTGCTTGCTATGGAAAAAAGGGATCTGCCTCAGTGGTTGTCACAGGCCTGGATGTTCCCTTTCTGCTTGCACAAATGGATAATGGATGCATCTTTTAACTTTTAGATAATCGTCTCCTGATGCTACATCAGAAGAAACAAATAAAGAAGCTTTTCAGTCATAGCTCTGGCATCTTCAGCTGGTGTGGAGTCTGAGCCTGTAGCTTTGCCCGGACAACAAACATGTCGCTTTCTGGGTCTCCATGAAGGTTTCTGGTTCATTCATTTTTTTTTTCGCTGGTGGGCACTTGAGGGAGGCGATCAATGGCCCTGTCAGTGATGTATGACCAGTGGTCTATACACAATTGAAATGTTCTGCCCAGCGTTCAAGATTTTTTCCTTGTCACTAATGAATGTGCTTCCATATCGCTGAGCAGAGGGAATGATTCTGATGGTGTTGGTCCATGAATTTCTTTTAAGGCATCATAAAGTTGTTCTTCATATTATGTCTGTCAGCACATCCTTGGATCTGGTCAGTTGTGCTGCTTAGCATGTGTCTTGAATCTCTCGTAGTTTCTCTTGAACTGTTCTTCGTCGTATGTTGTTGAACGTATCTTTTTAAAGGTGGACTTGGTGTCACTGAGGTAATCTTTGTGCAGAAGATGTTTCTCATCCAGCTGCCGCTAGATGTCATCTAAGTTATCATCAAACCAATCCTTGCGTATCTTGGCTGCTAGTTCCGGGATCTCTGTTTCCATGTGTAAACCAGTTCTCTTGATATCGACCAGCTGGCTTTCACATTCTTTTTGTAGAGAAGTGGATTCTATATATTCTTCCAGAGACCGTCTACAAACGACTGTTTGCTTTTGGTGGGATTAAAAAAAATTTTTTTAAAGCTTGGTGACATTAGGCGGTTAGGAGCCTTCTTGCCTTGCGGGCATCCCTTGGGTTGGATCTAGGTTAACGCTTACTAATTATGAACGCTGATCAGTCCAGCATTCGGCACCACACATGGATTTGGTGACTCTTACATCATGCCCATGCCTCTTCTTGACAATGACGTAGTCAATGAGATGCCCAGTACTCGGAGCAGGGTGATGCATCTCAATGTCCTGTTATGGGTAGGGAGGCGAAAAACTGTGTTGATGATTAGCAGTCCAAGCTCAGCATACGTTTTGAGTGGCAGTGGCCTATTCAGTGTTTGCCAATGATATCTTCTCCGGGGTCACTGTCAAAACCGACTCTAGCGTTGAAATTACCAACTGTGGCGAGCTTGTCCGCTTTCTGAACAGCAGTAATGACAAAGTGAAGATCGTCGTAGAATTTGACCTTCACGTCAACTGGGTTGGTCATGACTGGCGCAGAGTTTCTCATAACTGTCAGGTGCTTCCTTTCAAACAAAAGCAGGAGTTTCACGGTCATCATCTTGTCGTTCACTCCCTTTGGAGGTCCAGCTCGCTTGCCAATAAGAGTTGTCTTCACTGCAAAGCCGACACCAGGCCCTCGTTGCTCTTCACTTCCTCTTCCACTCCAGAAAAAAAAAGGTGTAGCCAGAGCCCCGTTCATAAAGTTCGCCCTGTCACGCGCAAGCTGGGTCTTACTCAAGGCTGCGATGTCGAAGCTATATTGGACGAATTCTTTTCCCACTAGAGGTCTTCTCCGCTGAAGCCTATTTGCATTGTCTCTATCCAGAAGGGTCACACGTTCCATTGCCAAGGGTCAGAGGAACAACTCTCATCTTTTTTTTTTCTTAAGAGTTTCGACCACTGAAGTATAGTCCCTCCCTTCCAGCCGGACTAAGCTGGCTAGGGAAGAATGGGGCGGGCAATGTTTAGGACGCCTTTTCTAGTCCCTTCCTCATGCTATGGAGGTGAGCAGTGTTATCCTGAAAAGGGCTGCTCAAGCGCTCAGGTGGCTGCCCTACTCGACTGCTGCTCCAGTTCAATGAACCGCCTGTGTACAGGTTTGCATCTACAGCTGCCAACTTACCCACACTTACCACTTCATCGTTCGCTTATCGCCACAAGACTTAGTGGTCAGAGGAGTTTCAGTTTCATTTTCATCAAGGAGGCGTCACTGCGTGCAGACTAGTCCATATACGCTACACCACATCCGCTAAGCTCTGAGACCACCTACGCATGAATTGAAGCCGATGGATAGATGAATTAACAACAAAGACGAGACAATTGAAGAAGAGGGTCTCGTGCTACGACTCAGCGGATGTCTGACCTACGCATTAGCTCAACGAGCTGGTCGGACCTTGAGTGCCTACCTACCATTTTGTGTGTGTGTGTGTGTGTGTGTTGTGTAGTGGATGTACACGTGTGTGTCTGATGTGTTTGAATGGGCCCATGTGTCTGTGTGGGCGCATGTGTGTGTGTGTATGTGTGTGTGTGTGTGTGTGTGTGTGATGTGACGAAGCCTCACATCAAGGCATGTGACGCTCCATCGCATATAGTCTAGTAATATGAATCATTTCCCCATGCCACAACTAAAAAGGAAAGAATACTCATGTGGTTTGACTAGTGTAGCGGGCGTCCCCAAATAATTGTGAGAATTACTCATTAAAAAAAACAATGGTGGTCGTTGGGTGAAAGTGACCACTGAGAGATAGTTTAATAAGGGCTGGTAAAGTGCTGGTCATGTGTTTTGAACACGGAGTATGCACTCACTAGGAGGAAGGAGGAAAGAATCAGTTTTAGCCCAGCAGATGGCCTAGAGACTCGAACCTGTCAGGACGTTGGTCAAGGGATCCTCACCGCTGACCAGTCATTACCAGCTGAGCCATAGATAGTTGGGGAAAGCTACAGGAGAAAAGCTTAAGAAAAGAGAAAGAAAGAATTCATATGTTGAATTGGGAAGCAGGTTACTTGCAAGAACCTTACTTGTGTTTCAGCCCTTCATCCTTCACCCTTCACCCCATCAGCTATTCCTCCTTTGAGACGGCTGGTTAACGATGGCCATGGTGTGGGGAACACACCGGTAATTCAGCCCCAGCAATTAAAGACTCCAGGTAGAGGAGTTGGATCTCATCATTTCCACAGTGACAGGAAAACTTCAAGGGGACAACACGTTTTCTGATGTGGACAGGGCATCACAATAGTAAGGGCGAATGTTATCTTTGATGCAGGTATGGCATCATGAATGATATTTCTCCGGTCTGGATCTTGGGCCACTGTTAACCCGAAGGCCATGACTTTACACTTTTTGGATGATGTGGATATTCTTTCTTCAGCAAGAAGGAGGAATCTTGTGAGAATTTTATTGATTTCAATTCGTAACCTGATTTATCTCTCAGTGTGAAGAGAAAGAGAGAAACATGTATAGAAATTGTTTATTAATTGTTTGATTCATTTGGTAAAGTATTTTTTCCCCGGAGGAGAGGGGGAGAAGAAAAGACATCCGGTAGTGCGCCTTTTGGTTGACTGGAGGGATTGCGTGTGCGTATGGAGTAAATGCTGTCATGAATGCGTGTGTGCAAGAGTGACTGTGTGACAGTGTGCGTGTGCGGAAGTGCGTGTGCATGTGTGTGTGTGTGTGTGTGTGTGTGTGTGTGTGTGTGTGTGTGTGTGTGTGTGTGTGTGTGTGTAATTTGTAGGTTTGTGTGAGCACACGTATCTGCATATAGGCTATATGTGTACATCTCTGTGTGTGTGTGTGTGTGTGTGTGTGTGTGTGTGTGTGTGTGTGTGGTGGCGTGTGCGCATGTACATGTGTGTGAGCATTTGTGCGCTTATGTGTATGCATGTGTGTGCGCGTGTGTGTCGGTGTGGGTGAGCACATGTACACATGTGTATATGTGTGTGGGTAAGGCAGCGAACATACGCGCACACGTTCGTGTGTGTGTGTGTGTGTGTGTGTGTGTGTGTGTGTGTGTGTGTGTGTGTGAGTGTGTGTGTGTGAGTGTGTGTGTGTGTGAGTGTGCGCGTGCGCGTGTATGTGTGTAGGCGTGCGTGCGTGCGTGCGTGCGTGTGTGTGTGTGTGTGTGTGTGTGTGTGTGTGTGTGTGTGTGTGTGTGTGTGTGTGTGTGTAAATGTTCAGATGATGACTTAGGTACACACACACACATAACAATAAGAACAACAAATCCTCCCCCTCAAACAGATCACACACACACACACACACACACACACACACACACACACACACACACACACACACACACACACACACACACACACACACACACACGCACGCACGCATGCCATTACCCCACTGATGAAGAACACACACACACACACACACACACACACACACACACACACACACACACACACACACACACACTCACACTCACTCACTCACTCACTCACTCACTCACTCACTCTCTCCCCACACACACTCACACGCCAACGTTTGCACACTCATGATGTCCATGGACACTCTAATTAACATGCTGGCATCACCCCACTGATGAACACACACCAGCGCACACACGTCTGCAGTATACGCTGGGGACCCTGAGAGATTAAAAAGTCTTATCTCAGTTGACATGTGCTTCATCTTTTGTGTCTGTTATTGGAAAGGCCCAGTATGAGTTTGCCCCAATCTCTAGGAGTCTTCGCAATGTTGGCCTTGAAACTATTCCAATGTTTGTTTTGGTTGGTGATGTTTCTTGCTCTTCCCTTAAGTCTGGATGTGCGGCTACTTCCTCTCTTGATGTTCAATTCTGAAAGATGGTCTATAGTATAGTGGCTTTACTTTTGTTTGCTTAAGTGATTCTTCAGATTTTTTATCACATCAGATCGGCCGAGCAGTAATCCAGTCTGCTCTCTCGTTTCCCTTTAACTCCAGCATGTCCAGCAGTGCATCCATATGAATCTCTCCAATGGAAGGCTGCGCATTAGTTCATTCCAAGCAGGGCTTCCCATTCCACTTTTCACTTTCTGAAGTAGGTTCATGGAGTCTGTCAGTATCATGGCTTCTTGAGTTTGAAACTGGTTTATGGACGCAAGCCAGTAGAGTGCTTGTGTCACTGCTTCTACTTGTTTTGTTGTTGTGTGGTGGTGGTGGTGGTGATGGTTGTTTATCTATGTATGTTTCTTTGCTAAATTTTGCTGCGGTTATTTCGGAATTTATGACCCAGTGTTGTAAACTTTATCCGATGCCAGTGTTGAATCAATATCAGCAAGGATGAGGAACACAGTCTTCTTGGATATCAGGCTGGTGACGTGTGTGCTTTGCAGTGCCTTGAACACGGCGGAAAGTGTCAGTGCGCACGTGTGACAAATGAGTTGAAGACAACAAACCGCACCCCTCTAATGTATTTTTATAATCAAAGAACCGACATTATACACACAACCACAAGTAAAGAAAGGTTACAAAATGTAACGCGGCATGAACCCGCCAAACGCCGTTTAAGCTCTGATATAACTCACGGGACTAGTATCAATGTTGCAACACCACACAAAACGAACTGGAGGGACTCAACAGCAGTGCAGAAAATCCACCAATGCGAACTCCAGATTTGCACACATGTTTGCTAAACCCACCAGTCAGAACACTTTCCATCAAAGGCTCAGTTGGTCATCTCCATGTTCACAGCCCAGACGCATACCTCCGTTGGGAGTGTAAATTTTTGCTCCACGTACAATCTTACCACGTTGTGCGATTTCAAATTAACAGTTGCAAAGGTAATATTAAGTTCCTGCTTTCTGACCATTTCAGCGTCATCAAAAGAAATAACGATTTTTTTCCAGGTGTCTAAACTTTGAGCGGTTCCCGTGTCCAGTATAGCATGACGGATACTGTCAGGGTGGAAATGTGTATAGAGCCTGCCGAGCGTATGCTATGGAATTGCTTTGGATTTTGCAAAGATCCTTTCGCTACTGTGTCTATGTCGTTTTCTGCCGTAAACCGTTCTGAGAGGGGCCATTTGGAACTGCAGCGCTTTGACTTGTCTTCGTTTGCCGGTGAGAGAAACTATTTTTTTTTTTTTAATGATTGGTTGTTTCAAATGCAAAACGAACACACAAATATAAAGAGTTTGTTGAACACTGCGAAGAATGCATTTAGTTTTGAAGTTCCATCCTTTTTGTATTATATAGACCATCACTGTCTGTCTGTCTGTGTCTGTATGTCTCTGTCTATCTGACTATCTGTCTGTGTGTCTATCTGTCTGTCTGTCTGTCTTTCTTTCTGTCTGTCTATCTGTCTGTCTGTCTGTCTGCCTGTCTGCCTGTCTGCTGTCTGTCTGTCTGTCTGTCTGTCTGTCTCTCTCTCTCTCTCTCTCTCTCTCTCTCTCTCTCTCTCCAGATGTTCCAAGTTTATCTGTCATCATTTTCTTTGAACAAAACATGTGCAAACACTTATCAGACAGCTACACTGAGTAGTTTCGAAACTCCAAGAAAAATAAATCAAAATTTCGTTTTCATTTAATGGAATTCAAGCATTTACAATATTTTGTTTACGAGTCATTGTGGATTTGTTTTTGTACCTAAAAATGACCAGCATCACATGATTACAGTAATCTTAGATATTCAAATTCATAAGAAAAATGACAGAATGGTTAAAGTGTATCAATCAAGTGTATCAATCAAGTGTATCACTGTAATACTAGGGGGGGGGGGATGAAAATTCAGAAAAAGCACATGGTTACAATAAACTGAAATATTAAAAAAAAAAAGTCAGCGGAACAGTTGAAATCAATACACTCTTGAAAAGAAACTGTGGCGATACATAGGTCCTATAACGGCGTTCTTCGTCAGTTTGATACTAGGAGGGAATGAAAATTCAGACAACCATTGAATGAAGCGTTGAAGTCCATTACACAGTCAGTATTGAGAAGGTGGGAGGATTGTTGTTGTGCAGGGTACATACAGACCCCAGGACTGGATGGATCCACCCCATGTCCGACAGTAATCCAAAGCTGTCTCACTCTGACCCGACCGCCTGATCACGTCATCTTCCTGAGCACCATCACTTGGGAGACTGATGCCCAGGATTCTATCACCACCTATTTCGGTCGCTGTGGATCCAGACACAATCTACTTTCACAACCCAAAAAACACAGTTCCCCTTTGTTTCTGTTCCCTGATCACTTTGGGAGTGGAACCAGCAGCGAACCCCATATGTCTATAGCATTTTACCGTTCTACATCTAGTGTCTATTACAAACCGGTGTGTATACGGCTTAAGTTTCGCTTCTCGTTCCACGCGGATAGACTGAAACCTCGCCGAGTGCCAGCCTGGGGCTCTGGAACTGTACAGTATCAGTGTGGCCTGACCTGTATCAGCACTTCCCTGTGATCTGAGTCCTCAGTGTGTGGAGCATGAAGATGAGGCCCCCTGTCCCTACACCTCTGACACATGTGGACTGGGAAAGGTACAGTCCAAACAACGTTCTGCACGTGCTAGTTATTTTTACACAGTTTTTTTTTCAATATTGAGCGAAGACAAAGTATCTAAGGGATATAACAGAAGATCCATATAAACATAATTTGGAAAATATAGAATTGTTTAAGTGTAAATATAGAATTAATGAGATAAAACGTAGTCCTCAACTCCTTTGAAAGAATTAAAGAGCAAATATGAGATACTAGAATGTCTGTACTGAATGGAAATGCCATTCACAGGATTTCGTAGATATCAGTGTCCATGGCAGAATCTTAAGAACAGTAACAGACAGAAAAATATCATGTCTATACATGCTGATATTTTCTAATATTTTATTCACACGTTGCTGTACATACATGACCTTGGTTGGATTACTGTAGCAATTCGATTTTTTATGGCTTCCGTTGTACGTGTAGTTAACATGTTGGCTGCTTTGCCTGAATTTGTTGTGACTATGAAATGTGTGTCGTCGATGTTTCTGTAACTGTTTCATTTACAGGTAGGGTTGCTAGCCCTACGCAAACCCCTTTATCCTCCCGGCGAGGTGGTCCTGCCTTAGTCGCCTCTTACGACATGCATGGCAGGGCAGTGCGTCTACCTTTCTATTCAGAACATACATGAAAGAATTAAAAAAAAAATGTAACGAACCTCGACCACATTGGTCAACCTTAGCTATTACAATTACAAAAACAAAACAAAACAATAATGGAACAAATCAATAGCATCCAAGAAACAAATGCAGGCAAACAAGTCATTAAAAAATCAGACAACAGTGGGGGCATGGGGGTGGGGGGGAGGGAGTAGAGGACGGGGAGAGGCGGAAGAAAGATAGGATGAAATGGAAGACGTTAAAGTATAAGTATTGTTCTGAACTGGCAGCAATGGCAACCATGAAACTTCAGTGTTATGAAATATTTATTTGTATCCATCCAGAGTATAGTGTTGTCTCCTGTGTGAAAACTCTACTGTGGATCCGGGTAGTTGTGTTTGTGGCAGTCCACCCATGGTGTTTTAAAAAACAGAACACTATTTATAATTCTGTGATGTTCTCGAAAACACGGACTCCATCTCCATGAGGAAGAGTGCTCTTTTAATGGGTACAATGACACGTTACTCGTAGGTACAGGCTTGACCTAAGCTGGTGTGAAACGTCCATTTGTCATGAAAACATCAGTCTACTGGCACAAGCAGAGCTGATGCATGTTGGATGGTGGCAAAGTTACCTGTTTCCATGCCTTACATTTGGGTGAGGTTTCTTGCTTATGTTTCCGATTCCCCGGTGACTTATCTCTACTTGGGTAACATGCCTGGTGCATTGTCCACCATGGTGGAAATAGTGAATCTTTTGTGTGTCACCCACAGCTCGTTTTCAACCAAAACCATTGTCAATGGTCTTAATGTTTTCCATTGTCCAAAACCTTTATGGAACGCCAGATAAAATCACTGCTTCAAATAGGGATGGTGCTTTTAAGAAATGTTTTGAAAAATATTTGTACTCCTTTTAAAAAGAAGAACATTCTTTCATAATAGAAGATTATAAGCTGTATTAAAATTTTATGGATAGAAATTGTTGTCATAAGTCAGTCTGGTAATACCCCCCCCCCCCCCCCAATCGTCGCTGAGACAAATCATACTGAGTATCTTACATAATGCGACTATGGCAGGACGTTTCAATATATACTAAAACTGTTACGAGTAGTCTCCGTCTTCACTGGCGAAGTGTAGGTCAGATGTAACCAAGCACAGCCACTCTTGTGACAGTTGTGAACCCCAGAGGCCGTAGGAGAGGCAAGCGCGTTCTGCTGTGCATCCAATGACAGCCAGGACAGCGGTGGTTGGGTGTTTCCTGGAGACTTTTGTCAGTGAAAACGAAAACTGTTGGAGTTCAGATTCAGTATGCTTGGGGAAGTGGGGAGATGGGGGAGGAGGGGGGGGGGGGGGGGGGGGGGGGGGGGGGTCTTGCTACTCCTGTCTTGGTTGCTTGACTCAGGGCGACAAACGAAGACTCTCTATTAAGTCACCTGAAATACTAGCAAAAACAAACAAACAAACAAACAAACAAAAACAAATGGATA
This sequence comes from Conus betulinus, assembly GCA_016801955.1. NCBI lineage: Eukaryota > Metazoa > Mollusca > Gastropoda > Neogastropoda > Conidae > Conus > Conus betulinus. Next base: position 239,993 of record JADBJO010003160.1, on the reverse strand, counting down.
CACTGATGCGGGAAATCTGTCCTCTGCTGAAGAAGCCTCAGTTGTTCTGAGAGTCAATGGGAATAGATGCTTTACTTTGGCGAACTGGAAAACTGCGTTCTGTGGTACCATCTTTTATCACATCCATAACACGTGAAATGAATCTTGAATAAATGTTAGCGAACTGCTAAAAGAAACGTGGGCAAACGAGTCACAAGACAAAACACGACATGTTTCGACTCTTAGGTCTTCTTCAGGCAAGACACAAACAGATAGGACAATGAAAATCA
>JADBJO010003160.1:199724-237224 GCA_016801955.1 Conus betulinus | reverse complement strand
GAAGGTGGAGACCTTCAGACAACTGATGAAGTATAACGCTGATGTCCGTGTGTGGGTCGGTGCCGCGGCGCTGAGTTTAGCGGAGCGAAGTCACATCTGAGCTCTATGTAACCATCTATCTGACTCCTCTTCATGCTAGGTTCTTTATGGTGTGATGCCATCTGATTCATCTTGATGCTAGGTTCTTTACGGTGTGATACCATCTGATTCACCTTGATGCTAGGTTCTTTACGGTGTGATACCATCTGATTCATCTTGATGCTAGGTTCTTTACGGTGTGATACCATCTGATTCATCTTGATGCTAGGTTCTTTACGGTGTGATTTCTTAAGTTAATAACGTAATAGTACGAGGCTGGCAACAGTCTGAGCATGTTATGGTAGGCACCCCACAGACCAAGCTGAATCATTTGATGATCCGTGGAGGGGAAAGTGATTTTTTTTTCCCTTGAGGAGGTCCCTTTTTTTAAACAAAAAAGTGTTTAATAAAATCTCTCTCTCTCTCTCTCTCTCTCTCTCTCTCTCTCTCTCTCTCTCTCTCTCTCTCTCTCTCTCTCTCTTCCAAGGTCTGACCAGCGCGTTGGGCTAATGCACAGGTCATACGTCTGATAAGTCATAACCACGAGACCTTCTTCCTAAATTCTCTCATCATAGTCATTCATTCATTTATTAATCAGCTTACAATCATGCGCAGTGTGGTCTTGAAACATAGCGGATGTGGGGTAGTGTATATGGATTAGTCTGCACTCAGTGACACCTTGATGAAACTGAAATTGAAACCAAAAACTGAAACTGAAACTGAGACTCTCTCTCTCTCTCTCTCTCTCTCTCTCTGTACTTGCACCCCCCCCCCCCCCCCCTCCACGACAAATTCCCTTACATTTCTTGCTTTAGACAATGCTTTGGGCTCACCCACGCAGGATTGATCCGGGGTCGTCTCATTCACACGACCTTCACAGAAGGTGCGGAAGCGAGCATGAGAGAAGTGACTAAGAGACTATGTCGCTTCCTCTTCTTCTGTGGAGGGATTTCCAGCTCACCCTGAGACACCATGTTGGATACTGTCGCCTCTTCTTCATGAAGGACCTGAATAGTAGTCCCACATATCTTCCACGAGGTTCATAGTTGCTGCTCCCTCTTACCGGCCACTTCCCCCACCCACTACCCACTACTCAGAGAGAGAGAGAGAGAGAGAGAGAGAGAGAGAGAGAGAGAGAGAGAGAGAGAGGCAGGCAGGCAGGCAGGCAGGCAGGCAGGCAGGCAGGCAGGCAGGCAGGCAAAGATCGACAACACAAACAGACAGAGAGACCTTCAGAGAGAGAGAGACAGAGACAGAGAATGAGGCAGATACAAAGAGACAGAAGAAAGTTAAAAAAAAAAAAGAAGCACCCTATATGTGAACTTAAACGATCAAAAACTGAAATAAAAACTAGTTCCAGTTTGGTACTTTCTTTGGTTGTGGCATTTGTATACCTTCATTTCTACGTGTAGTTTTTGCCCCACTGTCTCTAGTGCCGTATTCGTGCGTTACGTTTCGTGTGTGCTCTTGTTGTCTGTGCCCTTTTCGTCTGAGCCATTTGTGCACGTGCCATTTTCGCTACCATCTAGAGCCTTTCTCTCGTATTCCAGAAAACTGTCAGGTTCCACCTGTGGGTATATTTCTGGAGATCTTTCTGCTTTTGTTTGATTTTGATGTCTTCTTTGATAGTATTGTGGAGGGATTGATTTGAGTTTTGTCATTGTCGTAAGTTCCTTTTCGTGATATTCCTGGGATTTCAATACAAAAAGTGAATTTTCTACCGCTTGAAGTTTGTCCTTGAATCTTGTCAGTTTTTTCTTTTAGTTCCTTCTTCATCAGAGATTGTCTCCGTCTTGATGTTTCCGATTGCTCAGTGTATGTCTGTGTCCATGTTTCAGTGGCTGCGCTTCGCATAGAAGTTTCCATTTACTTCACTCAAGCTGGCATCACATTCATGAATTCTGAAGGACATTTTCTTTTCGGCTTACGATTGAACGACTCCACATCAACTAAGTTACTAATCACTGTCTATTGGCAGAGAGTTGAAACACATTGTCGTGTGCAACATTGATACCGATACTGATCCAAACAACAGTTTGCCATACAAACTGAATCAGTCAAGTTACACACTCTGTAATCCAGTGCCTTGAGGCCTGCTCGTATATCAACTTGTAGTTGTAATTACTACACTAATCAGCGCAGCAGTTGGCTAATTCGTCCCCTTTCTTCAATCCACCCTACTACCACTTGGAGCAGCACGTATTTTTTGAACACATAAACGACCTGAATCTTCAAGAAAAAATGATCGACCAGCCGCCGTGGCGAAGTGGTTAGCGTCGCGGACTCTCAGCTGGGAGGTCGTGGTTTCGAATCCCATCAGAATTGCTGCGGACTCAGTTGGGAAGACTGGGACCACACAGTCGTGTTTTCATCCCACTTAATGGATGCGTTTCTGAGAGTGTTGCTCAAATTTCCTGACCAACACTGCAGGTGTCTGTATCTCTCGGGCCTGGTTGACGCCGGGATATATTATGAAAGGAAGCGTAGAGTACAGCCCTGTCATGTAGTCTCAGACCGAAATGGAAATCCGTAGCATCATCATCATAATCATCCTCATTCTCATCGATCAGCAGCATTTAAAAAAAAAAAAAAGTCTCAAATTCTGTGGCCCTTCATGCCCTGCTCTCATGGTGACCTCAGTTTCGATGTCCTCTCCACGTCTGTGGCCTTGGTTTGGTTCCGTCGGGGTCACCGGTATCGGCGAGTCCATGGGGGCTGTCGTTGGACGGACGTGGTGGCGCCCTCCGGAGGGAGAGCTCACTCACGCCGGCTCCGCGACTAAGCAATTATTGTCGTCAGTAGGGGGCTTAGTAGGTGGTGTCCTGCGTATGTTAGATCAGAACAGGCGCCACTGAACACCACCGAAGTGACTCGGCAGCAGTGCAGTGTCTCCTCCGGTGGGTTGCCTCTTGACGGCTTTGACATTGGCTGCTGCCTGTGGATTGCCGGTGCCGGGGCTGCGGTGGGGCCGACCGGGCCGTGGCTGTGGACAGGGTGCCGGAATGAGCGGCGTGGGTGCACTGCCTCTGAGCATGTTTCTGGAAGATGTATAATCTGACACTGAAATGAAAAAAAATGGTCTCCTCTGGCACTGACTCAGGATACCCCCCCTCCCCCGTCCTCCCCACTGCAGCCTTACTCTGAGGTCCCAGTTCCCAAACCAACTGATTTTACTACGGAACATGTACGTCAGGGAGGAACAGACCAAACGAAATGAAGAGTCAACAGAAAGCAAAGAGCTGGCGTGTGTTTGGGGCTGCCCTAAATTAAATCCACCTTTGTCTTTTAAGAAATATGCCGTATTGTGATTTGTAACCATTTCAGTTTTAAGGTGTCAGACTCATACAGGGCTGATTCCTACTGGAGTCATTTCAGGTCTGCCCCCACAGTTTACTTGAGGGCAGCTGGCAGGTTTACGTATAGAGTGTGTATCAATCCACATGTCGCAAGTGGTGACAGGACACAGCGAGACATCGTGAATACTGGTCACCACCAGTATCTCTACGACAATTTTCAACTTTGCTCAACACTGACACGTTTCCACATGGTCCACGTTGATGGCCAAGTTTAGGGCAGTGTACAGTCATGACACAATAAGAAAATGTGTCTGGTGTGAGCTCAGACTGTTATATTTCAGCATGCACATACAAACCCACAGATCACACACGCATGCACATGTTCATGCGCGTACACACACATACGCACACACACCACAAATACTGGCACACACATGGACACGTGGCCACACACACACACACACACACACACACACACACACACACACACACACACTCAGACACACACGTACATACACGCGCACGCGCCCGCGCGCGCTCGCACACGTACAAACACAGACAAACATACAGTTATAATTATGGCAAAGATGCTGATATGTAGGTACCCTCGGTCTAACCAGTGCGCTGGGCTCATGCATAGGTCAGCCATCTGTTAAATTTATTGAATAGTTGTAAACTTGCCTACGTGTTTTATATCATTCATAATCTTTTTCTCCACTCTGGATGTATTTTATCACCGGAAAAAAAAAACTAACTAAAAATCAATTTGGCTCTGAAATCAGTTCCCTTTCCAGTCTCGCTGATGTGAGCTTGCTCCATTCTGCTTTCATCTGACACAGTAAATTAGATCAAATCAGAATCATTTGTTGTAATGACCTTGAGTTGAGTACGACATCCGGTCTTAATCCATTCTTTCTAATGATCGCTGGGTGATTTTTGTTTCATTCTAGAAGGCTTGCTGCGCATTCTAAGTGATCAACTTTATCCAGGAAACCCGAATTCCATACTAACGATGTCACAGCGGTTCCATTCACGATAAATTCTTGTTATATGACGATACGGCGTACACTTTAAGTTGCGTTTTGCTTGTATTTTTGTGCGAGAGAGAGTGACAGACAGACAGACAGACAGACAGACAAACAGACAGACAGTTTGACAGATATACATACAGAGGCAAAGAGACAGACAGAGATAGACAAGGACACAGGAAAAGACAGAGAGACAGACAAATAAACAAACACAGATAGAGACAGAAGGCAGACAGACAACTGGCAGACAGACGGACAGACAGACGGACGGACGGCCGAATGGACAGTTTACACGATGCTTTCTTCAACATTTGTCGCTTAGCGTCCAGTTTCCCACATCTCAGTTCCACGTCAAATCTGACAGGTACGCAAACACTTACTGTGGGAGAGTGGTGCAGTGGTCCACTTTCTGACTAAACGACATGGTCAGAAGGCAGACGACAAATGTGTTCGATTCTCCAATACGTTCCGTCTAAGTGGGTGTGACAGCTCGGAAGGCTTCGTGTGTGAAGTCCCTTTGCTCTCAGGCCATCTCCACGTCAGCGAACCTGTCACGCTTCCTGTTCCGGTCAACGCGACAAGGTCAGGTGTCCCTCTGGAGATCTGTCCCATGCAGCTCCTGACTCACCAGCTGCTGGCTTGTGATGTGAAGAGTCGCTGCAGGGAGCTGGAGAACACGGAGACATGGTACAGGGAGACCTGCAGTATGTCCCAAGGGCTGACACAGCCCTACTTTTACTGTGACCTATCTGGGGAGTTTGTGCCTTACAGTCTGGTGTGTGATTTTCGAAAGGATTGCCTCGGTGGGCGTGATGAAGACTTCTGCCAGCATCTTGCGTGCGAGGAAGACATGATAGACTGTAGGAACGGACAGGTTCGTGTTTTAATGTTCATCACACACACACACACACACACACACACACACACACACACACACACACACACACACACACACACACGCACGCACGCACGCACGCACACACGTACACACACACACACACACACACACACACACACAGAGAGAGAGAGAGAGAGAGAGAGAGAGAGAGAGAGGAGAGAGAGAGAGAGAGAGAGAGAGAGAGAGAGATGTAGCTGTCCTACAGATACAAATTAAAGAGCTAACACAACAGACAAAGTTTGGAAATATTTCCAATACTGAGATTCTCAAATTGAAGTTGCTGTCCTACAGATTTAAATGAAAGAGCTAACATGACAGACAAAGTTTGGAAATATTTCCAATACTGAGATTCTCAAATTGAAGCTGCTGAGCTAACGAGTGTGCCTGCATGTCTGTATAATATGTCCACTCGCTGCATTAGGTCGTATTTCTGACAATACGAAGAGGCATCTTTCGCTTTCTGTCGTGACAGACATTGTGAGGACTAAATGCTAAAAGAGCCGCGTGAACTGCACGGACCATCGTAGTGACATATATACACACGCATGCACGTGAATGACCCACGTCTTCCTGCATGGAGGAACTGAAACAAGAACCTATTTGTCGATTTTCACACTTTTCCCCAATGCGTCTATTTCATCACATAATCCCATTCAATTGATATTGTTTGTTGTCCAGCCGACCGCAAAGGGGACATATCAGGGCTGTCAATTATCAACATTGTCCCATGCATGCTTTTAGTCGCTGTTTAACAAACTGTCAGAACGAAGTCAGAAATATTTAAAATGTAAGATGTCGAAAACTTGCTAGATACTGGGTCACACCATCTCTTTCAGAATAAAGACACCATCTCATCATGTAGATCTTTATCACACTACAACCTTTGTCAACACAGGGATGTTTGAACGTACAGGAGGTCTAATGGGGGTATTTCAGCTGTAAAAAATAAAAAAAAAAAACTGGACAAACACAGAGCTTGTTCAAGTGTCAGCCAATTCAGCAGTAACAGGGACAGTGCACATTCAGAGCCCGTGACTCAGATACCATTCAGGTCCGACTGTCGTGGTGAATAACACGCTGAGGGCATCGTGACTGCTCTCCACACTTTCAGACAACAGTGCAAGGAGGCCACAGTTCTGTTGTCGACCTGTCTTTAAAGCATTCCTGATGCTACAACCTCGTGGAATCGTTATCTGGGTTAGAAGCATCAGGAAAGTTGTATCTTCCTTTCTATATAAACACCATCAGCGCAGGAGTAGCAAAGTGGTGAAGGAGCCACTGGGAGAACTACTAACACCCAGATCTCTTGTCCTCTGACGTCCAGCTGTAAGCGTTCTTTTTTCCATCAAATACGATTGATGCTTTCGGTGAAACTGTATGGAAACTCATCCGTAATGGCACACAATGTTGTGATGGTCACATTAATTGCCGATGGCTCAGTCACTCTTTTCATTCTCAGTTTTAAGGAACAGCAAGTGTGCGAGCATGTGAAGCATCACTGAGTAGTGCAATATGGAGAATATGTTCACAGTTAACAAAAGTTCTTTGGTGTTTATCTGTACGAATAATCGGCTCAATAGTTGTCCATCTTTTGCAAAACGCCACAGGTAGATTGTTGAAGTGTTTGTATTGTACGACGTATCCATCAGAAGAGATGAGTTTTAGGTTAGGTAGAGAGCTACATGAATCCCCTCACACCCGAACAAACGTCGTTCACAAAAGTTTGTGGTACACAGTGAATATTCATATCAAATACAGCTAACGATCAAACACGATTCCATTTTCAATGTACAACAATTTTACCACAACACACACAAGCACGACCATGGAAAGTAATTCCAAATTGACCTCCACTGAGCAAAACAATCGGGAAAACCAAGAGGATGGCGCAAAATACGTACAGTCTGAACGGCTACAAACAACACATTGGATAAGGAAAACCATGTGAGGTAAACCAGCGATCGGCAAAGAAAATATCCTTTCTTTGGAGGGGTGGGGGGGGGGGGGGGGGGGGGGGGGTCAAAGGAAAGTGCTCTAACTTTCCACACCAGCTGTGCAGACGCTGATCTGATTGGATTGCTTCCTGTCAGCACACGAACAGCCCCACGGACTGTGTGCTGAAGCCAGGGGAAAAAAAAGCTCCAAAGCTGCCTTGCTGGATCTCAAACGCTAGCTTTTCTTTTCTATGGGCGCTATAAGTGTTTTAATTTTTTTTTTTTCATTTTCAACAGTTGGGAAATTTGCCGTGATGGGCAAGGAAAATAATTAACATTTTGGTTGCAAAAAAAAAAAGAAGTAAGCAATCATTACCACAGAGTTGCGGAGCTCACAGTCCCCTTTACACGCCAGTCTGTCTTTAAAAAGACCATAGGTTTGTTTCAAGCGCTGGAGCTTCCATTGTCTTGAACATCGTCAGATCAGTAGTCCGCCGAAAAAAAGATTCTTTCAGAAACTAGCGAAGCAGAGTTCTAATCACAAAATATCATATCACAGCACGAGAGACATAAAGACACACCAGCAACTGTAGCGATGTGGTTAGCGAGGCGGAATCACAGCTGGGAAGTGGCGAGTTCGGTTTTATCAGAGCCCCATTTATTTGTAAGATTTTTCTACGCAGGTCGGCTGTTACTAACAGTGGAATTTGCTATGGGCTCAGCTGGGAAGACTGGGACCATACAGTCGAATTTTATCCACTCGATGAACGCGTCTCTGAGAGTGTCACTCCAATTTCCAATACTGCAGGTGTCTGTATCTCTCGAGCCCAGTTCATGCCGGCATATATCATGAGTAGCATCAAGTACAGCCTAGTCATAGGTCTCACACCAGAATGGAAATCCGATTGATCAACTTCTTTCATCCTCTTTGAACAGCATAATCATATGCTATATTTTTATACGGTTTGTATAACAATTTTAGTTTTTCAGACATTTATTTCTTCACCACACTTTCTTTCTGTTTTACTGTTCTACCGTTCACTGGCTGCTTTGGGGGTGCTGTTGGATTCCGTTTTTGAACCCTTGGTGGTGAGAATACCACGGGATTTGAGAGCGTGCTATATCTCTATCTGATGCCAAGGGAGCATCATACACACTAAGCTGTGCCTCGATGACGAGTCCCAAATCAACGACAGAAAGACCTCAGAACAGGCAATATTAATGGTTCTGTCTTTAAGATGGGTTTCGATGGTACACATGTTTATCATACATACTGACTTTTCATTCTTATTTCCTGTACCCTCTCCCCCCTCCACCAACCCCACCCCTTACATTTTTTTCCTTCGAATCTTTGCCAAGTCACCAATGTAATGACGGAGGATTTGTTTGCCTGCACTTGTTTTCTCCCATACTAAATTAGTACACACACACACACACACACACACATATATATATATATATATATATTGTATTATAAACAAGGCTTACTCTTATGTCTCAGATTATAGAAATAGAGGGGGGGGGGGGGGGGGGTTGATAAGCCTTCATATCTGCAGTGGTAGATGATCCTGCCTAACTGACAGTATGTGCTTGAGTGGGTGTGAATGGGGAATAAATAAATGCTTCTCAAAATGAACCTTCAGCAAGCTTATAGTCTCCAAAACAGGAGACCATCTCCAATGGGGAGAAAGCTCACTAACATGTAACTCCTGGTCAGATACCGGTATTTCGAACCTGATTGTTTCTCTCCTCAGTGACCGCGGAAAGTGGTAATTTGACTCCTCTGCCTTTTGGGTTTTAAGAAGAATGCTATACCAGAAAAAGGCTGGTGTGCAATACCATAGTATGTTTGTTGAGTTTTCCAAAGACTAACTAAAGGAGCCACCTAAGAAGCAAAAGAAAATCATGAAAGAGCAAAAACAAGCTACATTTTCTTGTGAAAAGTAGAAAATATAAAAAGATAACCTCTTAAGACACAAGTGCTGAGGGCCAGTTCTTGGAATGAATCCGCAAGGGACTAAATTACAATGAAACAATAAATTCCAAGGATAAGTACCGAGCACCATTCCAGCAATTTACAAAGCAGCTAGGTGTTGCAATGACTGCAAAAAAATATTGTATTATAAACAAAAGCTTGCTCTTATGTCTCAGATTTATAGAAATAGAGGGGGGGGGGGGGGGGGGTGATAAGCCTTCATATCTGCAGTGGTAGATGATTCTGCCTAACTGACAGTATGTGCTTGAGTGGGTGAATGGGGAATAAATAAATGCTTCTCAAAATGAACCTTCAGCAAGCTTATAGTCTCCAAAGCAGGAGACCATCTCCAATGGGGAGAAAGCTCACTAACATGTAACTCCTGGTCAGATACCGGTATTTCGAAACCTGATTGTTTCTCCTCAGTGACCGCAGAAAGTGGTAATTTGACTCCTCTGCCTTTTTGGGTTTTAAGAAGAATGCTATACCAGAAAAAAGGCTGGTGTGCAATACCATAGTATGTTTGTTGAGTTTTCCAAAGACTAACTAAAGGTGCCACCTAAGAAGCAAAAGAAAATCATGAAAGAGCAAAACAAGCTACATTTTCTTGTGAAAAGTAGAAAATATAAAAAGATAACCTCTTAAGACACAAGTGCTGAGGGCCAGTTCTTGGAATGAATCTGCAAGGGACTAAATTACAATGAAACAATAAATTCCAAGGATAAGTATCGAGCACCATTCCAGCAATTTACAGAGCAGCTAGGTGTTGCAATGACTGCAAAAAATATTGTATTATAAACAAAGCTTGCTCTTATGTCTCAGATTATAGAAATAGAGGGGGGGGGGGGGGGGGGTTGATAAGCCTTCATATCTGCAGTGGTAGATGATTCTGCCTAACTGACAGTATGTGCTTGAGTGGGTGAATGGGGAATAAATAAATGCTTCTCAAAATGAACCTTCAGTAAGCTTATAGTCTCCAGTACTTATCCTTGGAATTTATTGTTTCATTGTAATTTAGTCCCTTGCGGATTCATTCCAAGAACTGGCCCTCAGCACTTGTGTATTAAGAGGTTATCTTTTTATATTTTCTACTTTTCACAAGAAAATGTAGCTTGTTTTGCTCTTTCATGATTTTCTTTTGCTTCTTAGGTGGCTCCTTTAGTTAGTCTTTGGAAAACTCAACAAACATACTATGGTATTGCACACCAGCCTTTTTTTCTGGTATAGCATTCTTCTTAAAACCCAAAAGGCAGAGGAGTCAAATTACCACTTTCCGCAGTCACTGAGGAGAAACAATCAGGTTTCGAAATACCGGTATCTGACCAGGAGTTACATGTTAGTGAGCTTTCTCCCCATTGGAGATGGTCTCCTGCTTTGGAGACTATAAGCTTGCTGAAGGTTCATTTTGAGAAACATTTATTTATTCCCATTCACCCACTCAAGCACATACTGTCAGTTAGGCAGAATCATCTACCACTGCAGATATGAAGGCTTATCAACCCCCCCCCCCCCCCCCCTATTTCTATAATCTGAGACATAAGAGCAAGCTTTGTTTATAATACAATATTTTTTGCAATCATTGCAACACCTAGCTGCTCTGTAAATTGCTGGAATGGTGCTCGGTACTTATCCTTGGAATTTATTGTTTCATTGTAATTTAGTCCCTTGCGGATTCATTCCAAGAACTGGCCCTCAGCACTTGTGTATTAAGAGGTTATCTTTTTATATTTTCTACTTTCACAAGAAATGTAGCTTGTTTTGCTCTTTCATGATTTTCTTTTGCTTCTTAGGTGGCTCCTTTAGTTAGTCTTTGGAAAACTCAACAAACATACTATGGTATTGCACACCAGCCTTTTTCTGGTATAGCATTCTTCTTAAAACCCAAAAGGCAGAGGAGTCAAATTACCACTTTCCGCGGTCACTGAGGAGAAACAATCAGGTTTCGAAATACCGGTATCTGACCAGGAGTTACATGTTAGTGAGCTTTCTCCCCATTGGAGATGGTCTCCTGCTTTGGAGACTATAAGCTTGCTGAAGGTTCATTTTGAGAAGCATTTATTTATTCCCCATTCACCCACTCAAGCACATACTGTCAGTTAGGCAGAATCATCTACCACTGCAGATATGAAAGGCTTATCAACCCCCCCCCCCCCCCTATTTCTATAATCTGAGACATAAGAGCAAGCTTTGTTTATAATACAATATTTTTTGCAGTCATTGCAACACCTAGCTGCTCTGTAAATTGCTGGAATGGTGCTCGGTACTTATCCTTGGAATTTATTGTTTCATTGTATATATATATATATATATATATATATATATATATATATATATATATACATACACACATATATATGTATATATATTGAATTATAAACAAAGCTTGCTATTATGTCTCAGATTATAGAAATAGGGGGGTGGTAAGCCTTCATATCTGCAGTGGTAGATGATTCTGCCTAACTGACAGTATGTGCTTGAGTGGGTGAATGGGGAATAAATAAATGCTTCTCAAAATGAACCTTCAGCAAGCTTATAGTCTCCAAAGAGGGAGACCATCTCCAATGGGGAGAAAGCTCACTAGCATATAACTCCTGGTCAGATACCGGTATTTCGAAACCTGATGTTTCTCCTCAGTGACCGCGGAAAGTGGTAATTTGACTTCTCTGCCTTTTCGGTTTTAAGAAGAATGCTATACCAGAAAAAGATATATGTGTGTGTGTGTGTGTGTGTGTGTGTGTGTGTGGACAGAGGGATAGGTTAAGAATCAAAATGTACATATCATTTATGTAATTTTCAACCGTGATCAAACTGGCCACTAAGGGTAAGTAAGACATTTACAACCTGACTTACCAAATATATACTTTATGTCATATCAAATCAAATTTCGACGAATACAATTTTTCTTTCAAATTTTAAGGCTAAAACATTTATAACCTAGTTGATCAAGCATGTAATTTATGATCTCTCAAATCAAATTATGACCAACACATTGTTGGCTCAACTTTAAACATGTCATTTATTTGTTGTTTCGCGCTCTGCATGAATTTTTTTTTTTTTTTTTCAATATCAGATGTTTTCAAATCAGGTACAAGACGGTGATATTGCCGTCTTCTGTTCAGTGTGTAGGTGTGGACAAACAATGTGATGGCTTTGATGACTGCATGACAAGCTATGACGAGAAAGACTGTGAATTCAAAGGCTATATCTTTCATGATATACCACCTCCAGCTGCGATCCACTATGACGTACCTGGCGGATTCACCATCACCCTTTCACCACAGAAACACACCCAGTGCCCAGACACTCATTTTCAGTGTTATGACGATGGCTACTGTCTCCCTGTCCATATCAGATGTAATGGCATGATTGACTGTCCGGATCATGAGGACGAAGCTGACTGTCACAATGTCAAGACGTGCCCAGGGATTTTATCGATGTCGTGACAGTCAGAAAACAGTGTGTGTGCACGTGAATCACCTGTGTGACGGCCTGCCACAATGCCCACTGCACGATGATGAACTGATGTGTGACTTCGTTTGTCCTGAGTCATGTGTGTGTTATGGCTTTGCCTTCTCCTGCAGTCACATCTTTCTCATCAGCTCTTTCCCACAGCTGCGCTATCTGGCGGCTGCTGGCAGTGGGATACGGATAAGTGACGTCACTCTTAACGTCATGTTGATCAACCTGGGCGTGCAGGCGTGTGGATGGAGGGGCTGATAGAGGTAGCATTACCGAAACCTTCACACTTTGGATCTTAGTCAGAACCTGCTTCACTCCTCCGTCAACTTCAGCCATTTTGCACGAATGCCTCAACTACGTGAATTGAATCTGGCAGGTAATCCTCTGCTTGGCGGCATTCTTCATGTCCAGGAACAGTATATACATCCATCACTAGCGTTCTTCAATATTTCCCATGTCCAAGCAAATTTTCTTAGTGTGAGTGCCTTGCCCACTCTTACACCAGCCTTAAAAGTTCTAGATTTGTCATGGAATAAACATTGAGGTACTGCAGGAACAATTCTTGTTTGATGATCTTCAAGTTTTAAATCTACAAGGTTGCCCTATAACCGATTTCTCTCCGGGCTTCATGAAAGACATGACTAATCTTGAGTCTGTTTTTGCTGACAACTTCAAGCTGTGTTGTTCTGTTGTTTTACCAGACAATTTCCGAGGTGAATGCTGGGCCCATCTGATGAAATCTCGTCATGTGATGACTTGTTGAAATCCGTTGCTTACCGTTGTGCTCTCGCAGTGTTTGCAGTGCTGGCTGTTCTAGGGAACGTGGGAGGGTTTGCCTATCGTGTCCATTTTTGGTCAGAAAGCAACAAGACTGGCTTCGTCATATTTGTTCTTCATCTGAGTGCTTCAGATTTTTTAATGGGAGTGTATTTACTTTTCATCGGCATGGCAGACTGGGTTTATGCCGGTAGTTATCTTTGGAATGAAGCCGCGTGGAAAAAGAGCTCAGCTTGCAGCATTGCAGGGTTTCTATCCTTGTTATCGTGTGAAGTCTCAGCATTCCTGATCTGTTTCATCACTCTGGATCGCTTCCTTGTGCTCCGTTTTCCCTTCAGTCACATCAGGTTTGGAGTCAGATCAGCTCACATTGCCTGTGTCATCACGTGGGCTCTGGGACTGTCGCTGGCAGCAGTGCCTCTGCTCCCTGTCACATCACACTGGGAGTTTTTCCAACAGACAGGAATTTGCATTCCACTGCCTGTCACAAGAGCTGACTTTCCTGGTCATGTTTACGCATTCAGTCTCATGGTCATCTGCAACCTGATCCTCTTCTCATGATTGGTGTGGGTCAGTGTCTCATTTACTGGTCCGTGAGGAGTAACGCTATGTCCAATCAGCTGACAAAGATGACAGATTCAAGCGCCGAAAGTACTCAGTCCAAGGAAGCTACAATCGCCAGCGTCTCTTTTCCATTGCCGTGTCCGATTTCCTGTGCTGGTTTCCCATTGGCCTGTGTGGGGTCCTGGCTGCCTTAGGTGTCGTCATATCAGGGGAAGTTAACATTGGAATGGCCATTTTTGTGTTACCACTCAATTCAGCGCTCAACCCGTTCCTCTACACCTTGAACGTGATACTGAGAAACGGCGCAAAGCCCAAGAACTCCGGTTTCAAAAACTGTTACGTGCTTACCAAAAGAAGTAAAGATTGATGCATATTGGTAACGAAAACCACTGAGGTAAACATGAAATTGAATCCATGCGTCAATGCAGTGTGCTGTCAAGTATGATTCCGTCAACTTGTCACACGTGTTCACTACCAAATTCCAGACCAACAACAAAAAAAAAAAAAAAAGCTGCTGACGACCATGAATTACAAAATAAACCCAGCACAAAGATTTAGTTACGCGCATCATTTTACACACAATCACACAGAGCATAAACATGAACACAACAAATGACAGTGATCTTAGGCCTGGCAGCCAGCATTTTCAACAGACAAATATCCAAACACACACGTCACAGACCACAAAAAATAGTACACAACAACACCAGCTGTAACAACGACGACGATGGAGAGAAAAACAGTGACAGGTTTTCTCACAAAGTCAAATTAATGCGATCAGTCTTGGCTAAGTTACAATCACAATAATTCAAGAAAAATATTACAGTGGAAAGAAACGCTCGCATCTAGCCAACACTTCCTTGCTACATCCACATGAGAACTTTCTGGGTTTTTTTTTTTCATTTCTCTAAAATTATCACATTATTCGCTAGAGAAGACATTCAAAGGGAAAGTCAATTGTCAGAATAAGGCATTTGCACCAAGTAATGACGAGGCAGAAACTGATATGGAATTATTATTACGACCGAATATTGTTTCCAGGGCAGTAGAGCACTAGTAGAGTGTTACTGTCGCCTTCCTGAGAGATACGACAAAAATCACATCTGAATCAGTCGGAAAGAAATGAAATGATACTTTGGCCCAATAACAACAAGAAATCTGACAGGCGTCCAACATTCCGTTGAGAAAGGAGGGAATAGTGAACACCTTGCTACAAAACGTTTTTTTTTTTTTTTTTTTTTTACTTTTCCTCGATGCTTTCTTTTTTAATAGAAAAGAAAACAAATGTTTATGAACACTTTACCATCCACACACCCCCATTTACGCTTCATCAGTTCTGTCCATACACCAATCATAACATCATAAAGATAAAAAAAATATATTTGTAAAATGAGATCTCGCTTTGCTCAGCTGCCTCAAAGATCCTGCGCACTGGCGATGCCGATGTCCCCAAACCACACTGTGTGTTGGGTGTATGTGCATAGTGAGTATGTCCGTGTACACTTGCTTCTCACTACACTCCATCGCAACGTCATACATATCCCTACGCCCCCTCCCCCACCCGGGTCTGTAACGAGATTGAAAATGACGCAGGCAGAAATCCAGAGGCAGCACAGACAGAAACAAACGAGAACTCAGGTTCGGGGGCAGAATGTGACACCGCAGGCGCGGTCCCAGGGAGAGGCACCCCAGCCATGTTGTCAGGCAGACACCCCAGGAATTGTGCAAGGAGAGGCACCCCAGCCATGATGTCAGGCAGACACCCCAGGAATTGTGCCAGAGACGAGACACCCCAGGTATGATGTCAGGCAGACACCCCTGGAATTGTGCCAGAGAGAGACACACCCCAGCCATGATGTCAGGCAGACACCCCAGGAATTGTGCCAGGGAGAGACACCCCAGGTATGATGTCAGGCAGACACCCCAGGAATTGTGCCAGAGAGAGGCACCCCAGGTATGATGTCAGGCAGACACCCCCAGAATTGTGCCAGAGAGAGAGGAATTGTGCCAGGTATGATGTCAGGCAGACACCCCAGGAATTGTGCCAGGGAGAGACACCCCAGGTATGATGTCAGGCAGACACCCAGGAATTGTGCCAGGGAGAGACACCCCAGGTATGATGTCAGGCAGACACCCCAGGAATTGTGCCAGGAAGAGACACCCCAGGTATGATGTCAGGCAGATACCCCAGGAATTGTACCAGGGAGAGACACCCCAGGTACAGTTCCAGACAGAGACACCCAGACACTGCGCCAGAGACTTGCCAGGTACAGCGCAGTACAGAGTCTAAAGCAGAACCCCTCAATCACAAACTGCGTTGGTAGCCAAAGTTTGATGACTAGGCATGCAGTTGAGCAAGGCAATACTTCAGAATTCTAATTCACAAGCTAGAAACCCATTGTTTTCACACACACCCCCTATGATCCCCTTCTCTTCTGGGTGGCCCCGTTTCCGCCGGGGCGGCCATTTTGAACGAGAGGCGACCATGAGGAGCTAAGTGATTTCACGTCTTCGTTTCACTGTCCCAAATGTTATTTGTTTTCGCCTGAAGAAGACCCAAGAGGTCTAAATGCATTGTGTCTTGTCCTGTGCTACGTTTGTCTGTGTCCTTGGTGGTAACTAACCCCCTCTCTTTCGAAATTTAGAATTCTAGCCTCGGCCTTTTACCCATGGTTCCCAAACATTAACAACACACAATACGGAGTTGACTTCCGCTCAGCGTGGTGAGAGAGGACGTGAATTAGGAGCTCCCCGGTGCTCACGCTTCTCATGGCTAGTTTTAACCAGATGAAAGCAGCAAGGCGAGCACAGGACAACATGATTTACTTCGTGTGAACTATTTTGTGTGGTGCTTGTGTCATTTGAATGAATACTTCAACGGTTACATTTTTCTAACTATTCTAAAAGTCATTTATCATGTAGAAACTGCAGAGGGAAGAGAAACTAGAAAGAGCAAACGATGCTAAGGTCAAGTCATTTGAAAAGTATTTTCTTTGATATCTATGATCATGTCAAGTACTGTGAGTAAATATTTCACTGCTAAGTCGAAAGGTAACGAAAAAGGTAACGAGCGGAAACCCTCCTCCACGTCTTCTGCTAGTGACTCTGGATTCAGTCCTTCGGCAGACAGTGGGAAAGTGAAAGCTGTGCAGAAGAAACAGAAACAGGACAGTAAGAAATACCAGGTGAAAATATGGAGATGAATAATGCTTTTTCAGGAAAGCAAGAATACGCTATGTAATATGCCAACCAAAAAGGATTTAGAGACTGTAAAAGCTGAGATCGAGATCGAGATCGAGACATTGAAAACTGAAATGATCAGACTATCAACAGCACAGTCTAACCGAATAGATGCACTTGAGTGCAGTGTGTTTGACTTGCAAACAAAAAGCGATAAACTTACATCAGAAATAGGTACACTTAAAGAAGAAAATAGAGAACTGAAGGGTGTTTTGACGGCGAAAACAAATGAAATTGCCGCTCTGAAAAGGGAGAAGAATGACAGTGAACAACACGGCAGACAGTGGAACGTGCGTGTGTTGGGCATCCAGGAGAGAGGAGATGAGACAATGGAGGACTGTGTGAAACATTGTGTTGAACTGTTCAATACAAAGCTTGGTGTTAAGACAGTGTCTTCAGCAGATGTGGACACTGCGCACCGCCCAGGTAAGAGGGGTGTGAATGGAAAACCACGACCCATCATCCTGCGCTTTATTTCCAGACGTAAGCGAGCCTCAGTGCTGTCATAACGGCGTAAACTGAAGGGAACTGGATTGTCCATTGCAGAGGACTTAACTACTGCAAACTATCAGTTACTGAGAAGGGCTTCGGATCACTCTGCCACGATGTCAACTTGGTCGTCTATCGGAAATTTTTTTTAGCAAAGTTGAAAAATAAAAATTATAAAATTGGACTTGGATTCGGACGTGGATGTCATCTTTAGAAGGGAAATGACGTGTGTAATAAAAAAAAAAGTTGTTCTTTCTTCATTTTTTCTTTTCTCAAGTTAGTAGTGAGTTTCTTTGGCTGTTCTTTTTATTGTTGTTTTTTTTTCTTTTTTTCTCCCACGCCTCTTGTGTGCTATTTCATTGCCAGTCTTTCTCCACCATGTTGCTGATGTTCTGGATGTGTTCATTACTTTCTCCCTTTCCCTCCCTCCCTCCCTCCCTCCCCCCCCTCTCTCTCTCTCTGTGTGTGTGTGTGAACGCACCCCCCAGCCTTTTTCTTCCATAGGTTGTGGCCTTTGGGGTAACTAAGGGACATCTTTCACAAAAGCCTTTTTGACAAGTAACCTCACTGTTGAAATAAATGTTTGTGTGCTGCTTTTGGGTGCGAGCGTGTGTGCGCAGATGTGGATCAATGATGCCTTTTTCTCATTTTTTCTTGATTGCTTTTAGTGATCAAAATTATTTTGTGTGTGTTTGATTTTCCAGAAGTATTATTCTGATGGGTTCGATGTCTTTGCTGTCCTCAGTCCTGTATCCGCGCCCTCTCTTCCCCACTTCTTTTGGACCTGCCGTCCCTTTCTCCGCCCCTTTGTTCCCTCACTTCCCCACCCCTGTTTCAAACATTGCCCTCTTTCTTTCCCCAACAGGATCACTTGATCTCAATGCATAGGAAGGATGACATAACGCTATGAAAAAGTCGACTCTATTTGTAGGTTTTTCTTTCTTTCTTTCTTTTTTGTATTCAAGAAATACTGTGGATACACAGAAATAATTGATACTCCTATAACTTTGTAATGGACGGCAGGTCAGTTATGTGTACACGAGGATGATATGTCTTTGGTTTTTATTATTCATTTACCTTTTGTGTGTGTGTGGGGGGGGGGGGGGGGGGGGGGGGGAGGGGGGGGCGTGGTGGTAATGTTTAATGCATTGACTCCATCACTACATTTTTTTTTCTTTTTTGTATTCATTTTCTGTTGCCGATGTTGCTCTTGTCGATGTTGCTCTTTAGAGAGAGATCTCAGTCGCAGCAGACTGGACACAGTTATAATGGGAACAGATGTATTTACCGCCGATCATCACCACCAGTCCTCTCAATCTCCTCCTTGCTCTTGTTCCTCCTCCTCCTCCTTTTTCTTTTCTTTTCTTTCCTTTTTTTTCTTCCTTTTCTTTTCTTCCTTCAAAATTGGTTGAAACAAATTTCTGTGAACTTGCCTGAGGGATAGTTTTTGCGCAGATTTGAAAATGTGATGGATGTATTGGTGTCTTGAATTCTTGTTGGTTTTGTTATCGGTATGTAAAATGTACATGAAAAGCAACTGTTGTTGTGGATTGAAAATGGTTGGAAGGTGGGGGGGGGGGGGGGGGGGGGGGGGGTTTCGGTTTAAGCCCCTGCGTCTGAGCTATGACCTGTGTCCGGCTGGTGGAAGTGCACTTTCATGTAGAATCGTGCATTTTGGATGTCTTCTGTTACCATCACGATTGTCGTCGTTGGTGGAGGACAGCTTTGTGATGGAGCGTGGGTGGAGGGGGGGGGGGGGGGGGGGGGGTGTGTGCGAGAGGATACCTTTGTCATAATCATATATAATGATTATAATCATTTATTCATTTTTGTATATTCATTACAATATGAAAACAGTACATACGATTGTATGGTGGGCAATTCCCTCCCGCATTTCCGCCCCGCTTTTCACCTGTGTGTGAGTGAGTGTGTGTGAGAGAGAGAGAGAGAGAGAGAGAGAGAGAGAGAGAGAGAGAGAGAGAGAGAGAGAGAGAGAGAGAGAGAGAGAGAGAGAGAGAGTGTGTGTGTGTGTGTATGTGTGTGAATGTGTGCGTGTGTGTGTGTGTGTGGGGTGGGGGGGGGGGGGGGGAATGTGTGTGTGTGTGTGTGCGTGTGTTTGCGTGTGCGTGTGTGTGTGTGTGTGTGTGTGTGTGTGTGTGTGTGTGTGTGTGTGTGTGTGTGTGTGTGTGTGTGCGTGCGTGCGTGCGTGCGTGCGTGCGTGCGTGCGTGCGTGTGTGTGTGTGTGTGTGTGTGTGTAATGTTTAATGCTCTGAGTTAACCACTGCGTGATTCTTTCTTTTGTACCTTTTGTATTCATGTTTGTGTTGTGATGTTGCTGTGATGGGGACAGATGTATTGATTCCCCGCCGATCATCACCACCACTCCTCTCTGTCTCCTTCTTGCTCTCTGTTCCTCCTCCTCCTCTTTTTCTTTATTTTCTTTTTCTTCTTCTTCTTCTTTCAAAATTTGTTGGAACAAATTTCTGTGAACTTGTCAGAGGGACAGTTTTTGCGCAGACTTGAAAATGTGAATGATGTACTGGTGTCTTGACCTTTATGTTGATTTTTGTGTCCATCTGGTGGAAGTGCACTTCATGTAGAGTTGGTGCATTCTGGATGTCTTCTGGTACCATCACGATTGTCGTCGTTGGTGGAAGGTGGCTTTGTGATGGAGGGTGGGGGGGGAGGGGGAGGGAGGGAGTGCGAGAGGACATCTTTTTTTTATTCACTTATTCATTTGGTAGATTCTTTACTATATGAAAACAGCACATAGGATGGTATGGTGGGCAGTTCCCTCTCACCTTTACTCCCCGCTTTTTCATCCGCGTGTGTGTACGTGAGTGTGTGGATGTAAGTGTTTGTGTGAGTGTGTGTGTGAGAGTGTGTGTGTATGTGAGTGCGTGCGTGTGTGGTATGTGTGTGTATATGTGTGTGTGTGAGGGGGGGGGGAGGGGGGGGGAGGGGGAGGGGGGGGGAGAGAGGAGAGAGAGAGAGAGAGAGAGAGAGAGAGAGAGAGAGAGAGAGAGAGAGAGAGAGAGAGAGAGAGAGAGAGAGAGAGAGAGAGAGAGAGAGAGAGAGAGTGTGTGTGTGTGTGTGTGTGTGTGTGTGTGTGTGTCTGTGTCCTGTCTCTATCCTCGATCAAGCTTTCTGCCCAGTATTTCCTTCTTTCACTATGTGGAGTACAATGGAGTGGTTCCGTTTCAGATAGGAGAAGAAAATGGACACACTTAGCAAGAACATAACTACGCTGCATGTTTTAACTTTTGACCAATGTTGTGTTGTTCACATGAAAAATGTATGAAGGAGGAATTGTCGCTTTTTATGATTGAAATATTGATGCCATGTGGTCTTTAATCCAAACAGAATGAAGGCTTCTGTGCATGACCCCATTCATTGAATTATTTTTGATGACAGAGGAGAGGTTAAATATTAATTCATTGGTGAAATTGTTATAAATGAGTGATTGAAAGATATTGTTGTGACACTGTATACCAATGATTAAGTTGACAGATGATCTGGTTGACTGAAGAAGCTTAAGGTTACGCTTTTTTCTCTTTAATGTGTAATAATACTAAGTGTTAAAACAGTTTTGAGCGCTAAGAAGGTTTATTAGGCGACGCATTAATCGAATTGGTACTTTTTCTTCATAGCTCATGTTTCGTCCTTATTCATCTAAAACGAAGATAATACGTAGAGCAATACAGTTGAAACTGCCTTTCGTTTACATTTTGTATTGTTTTAGCGTGTTCCGCTGATGTTTTTGTCGCGATGGAAGGAAATGATGTCTTTTTCCACCCTCCATTTTTTTTTTTTCTCTTTCTCAGATCCTTTGTTATGTGTCCCCTCCTCCCCATTCTTGTCACCTACCCCCTCCCCCAATTTTATTCATCCTTTCCTGCGAGAAAGATCCCCATCCGACAGTAAAATTGATTTATTAATAGAAAACTCATTTTCTTGATAAAATTGGAGATATTTATAACGTTGTGAGAATAGGTGATACTGTTACTAGGCTTGTTTCTACACGCACACGTGAGCTAGTATGCGAGTGCACATACCCTCGATTACATGCGATTGTTTGCTGCGGGCTTTTCCCTCCGCGCCCCCCTCGTCATTATCAGTACCCTTTCTCACTACCTACCCCCCCCCCCCCCCCCCTCAACTCCTTAATACCTCTTTTCTCCGTCATGTTGGTAGTGTTCTTTTTGTGGCACATGACCAAAAAGAAAGAGGGAAAGAAAAATGTATCTGTCCTGTGTTCCCGATTGCGGAAGTTAACCGGAAAGGTTCTAGTTTGTTGATTTGCTTACTTTGTTTTTTTGTGTTGATCAGTTTTTGACAATTTTACCATTTTGTCTGTTTCTTTAATTTTTTTTTACTTTAGTAGTATTTGTCATAATGTTATTGTCCTATTGCTTCAGTTTCTTAAGTGCTCGTGTCCGTCGGTCACCCACTGGCACCAAAAGGATGTTTTACACATATTATTTTCCTTTGTTTATTCGTATATTAAGTTCTATTTGTCCGAGTTCAATCATGGCATCTTTGACAACTAT
The DNA here is from genome assembly GCA_016801955.1 of Conus betulinus. Lineage (NCBI taxonomy): Eukaryota > Metazoa > Mollusca > Gastropoda > Neogastropoda > Conidae > Conus > Conus betulinus. The sequence goes on along the minus strand of JADBJO010003160.1, from coordinate 214,936 downwards.
GTCTCATTTAATCAGGAGCATAAAACATAAAAGAAAAATGCAAAATTATAATGGGTAGCCTGAAAATATCGTCTCTTAACTGCCAGGGCCTTGGGAATTTTGGAAAAAGAAAAGATGTGTTTTTCAACATTTGAGACAAAAACAATACTCAGTGTATTTTCTGCAGGATACGCATTTTACGAAGAAATTAGAACGCCAGATACGAGCTGAATGGGGATATGAGTGTGTATTTTCTTCTAATAATAGTAGATCAGGGGGAGTAGGTATTTTATTCAACAATAATTTTGAGCTTAAAATAGAGAAAAACAATCAAGGATACACAAATGGAAACTATGTTATTGTCCTTTTGAATACGTTGGAAAAAACAGTTAACATTAGTGAATATTTATGGCCCGAATAGAGACGATCCTGCTTTTTTTTTCAGGATGTACAAAATAAAATAGAGGAACTTGGTAATCCAAATATTATTATTGCTGGTGACTGGAATTTGGTTCTTAACCCAGCTTTAGATTATGATAACTATAAAAAAAAAAATTAACAACGCCAAAGCCAGGGAGGAAGTAATTGAAATGATGTCTAAATTTGAGCTGGTAGGTATATGGAGGGAGTTTAAACCCAGAAGTTCTCAGATACACTTGGCGAAGGTCAAATCCACTCCAACAAAGCCGCCTGGACTATCTAATTGCTTCTGAAAGATTAGTGGGAAACGTGAGTAACTCATATTCTTTTTGGATACCGCAGTGACCATTCGTTGGTTACAGTTGAGCTTACCTTTAAAGAGGTAGACAAAATAAAAAGTCTTTGGAAATTTAATTCAACATTATTAAAAGATTACACATATGCACAGTCCATAAATGATACAATAGAGAAATGTTAAAAGTCAATATGCAGCTGTACCATACGACAGAGAAAACTTAAAACAGATACCAAATGATCAAGTTCAGGTTGTAATATCAGATCAGCTATTTCTTGATACGCTGCTGATGGAAATTAGGGCCAAAACAATTACATATAGTATAAGTAAGAATAAAGACCTGAAAAAGGCTGAACAAACTTTAGAACACGAAATACAGTCCCTTGAGAACAATCTGCATCTGAACGAAGCAGACAGAACAGCCTTAAATGAAAAGAAAAACCAGTGGACAGAAATTAGGAAGTCTAAAATGGAAGGAATTCTGTTGAGATCAAAAGTAAGGTGGGCACTGCAAGGGGAGAAAATAAATCAGTATTATTTTTGTTCTCTTGAAAACAGACATTATGTGAGTAAGCAGATGCTAAAACTTGTGAAGGACGACGGCCATGTTTTATCAGAGACCAATGAAATGTTAGAAGAAAGTAAAACTTTTTTCAAGAACTTTATAAAGAACGTGAATCACAAGATATCAATATGGATAAGTTTAAAGAAACAATACCAACATTTAAAAAAAATCTGAAACTGACAACTTAGAGGGATTTATAACAAAAGAAGAAGCAACAGAAGCATTAAGAAATATGCAGAATGATAAAAGTCCCGGCACAGATGGATTTACGGTGAACTTTTTCAATTTTTTTCTGGAGACAACTAGGGGATTTTATTACTCGTTCTTTAAATGAGAGTTTTTGTAAAGGGGAAATGTCAATAACACAAAGGGAGGGGGTAATAATAGTATGTTTACCCAAGGGAGAGACAAATCTAGGGAATTCATCAATAATTGGAGGCCAATTTCATTGCTAAATGTAACCTACAAAATAGGATCAACATGTATAGCTAACAGAATCAAAACAGTCTTGCCAAAATTGATACACGAAGATCAGACGGGATTCATATCAGGGCGGTATATTGGGGAAACTTGGGAACATTGTATGATATGATATATATTATTTGGAGCACGAAAAGTTACCAGGACTACTAGTTTCCATAGACTTTGAAAAGGCTTTTGATTCCGTTAACTGGAATTACTTGGTGAAAGTCGTCAAATGCTTTGGTTTTGGTGAATATATTTGTAAATGGATTTGTACTTTTATAAACAACATTAAACACACATAATTGTTAACGGCAAAAATGTCCGAAACTTTTCCGGTAAAAAGAGGGTGCCGTCAAGGGGATCCTCTATCACCATATCTATTTGTATTATGTGTAGAGTTATTAGCATGCAGAATCAGGAACGATGAGGAAATTAAGGGAATAAAAATATCAGAAACAGAGCTCAAGATAAACCAGTTTGCAGACGATACGTTTTTCACTCTACAAGGAGATAAAAAATATGACGAAAAAAACTTTTGATTCATTATCAGAATTTGAAAATATTTCAGGGTTAAAATTAACTTTTGAAAAAACTTTGCAATGTATGGTTAGGACAAAAGAAGGACTCGAAAATAGTGTACCTAGTTGAAAAAAACATGATGTGGAATCCAAGAAAATTCAAAATTCTTGGAATATGGTTTACAAATGACCTTTCAAAATTAATAGAGCTTAATATATCAGATAAGTTTTTCGAAGTGAAAAGGTTGTTCAAAACTTGGTCCAAACAGATGTGCACACCATTAGGTAAGGTTGCAGTCCTAAAATCTCTTATTTTGTCAAAGCTTGTATACTTGTGGTTGTTGCTTCCAAACCCTCCTGATGATGTTATAAAACAATTACAAAGCATGTGTTTTGATTTTTTGTCTGGGATGGAAAGCCTGACAAAATTAAATGAAAATATGCAGTACATGATATTGAACATGGGGGCCTAGGATTACCAAATATCTATGCTTTTAGGCAAGCACTGAAATTGTCCTGGATAAGAACATTAATAAATAAGGATTCAAAGTGGAAAACCATTTTAGTAACTCAGTGTTCAGAAGTTAACAATATAAAATATTTTGGATCAAAGAGATTCTTGTACAGTAAATGCAAATAATTTTGGAAAGACGTATTTACGTCATATGACAGTCTGAGCATTCATGTAGATTTAGATAACAACGAAGAAATTATTTCAGAACCTGTTTTTTACAATGATAAATTCAAAATTAACCATTCCCATGTTTTCTACAAACTATGGGCTGAGAAAGGTATATTCTACGTAGGAGATACGATTGACGAAAATGGCAATTTTTTAAGTTATGAAGCTATAACAACAAAGGTGGGAATTCATTTAAATCCTCTACACTATTTTGGATGTGTCCGTGCAGTAAAAGAATATGCAAGGAAAAGAAACATAAAAAATTTGGAAATAATCATAAGGTGTGCCCTATCAGAAACAAAGATCTGAACATCAAAGCAGAACTGTTCATGCTCTTGTCATGCAACAGCTAGCTGATTTCAACAACATCACTTTCGTGGGGCATTCCAATCTAACAACCAGCCCGCGACATCTTCAGGATGGTCTTCATCCCACCTTCCTCGGAACCAGTAAGATGGCAGCTAACATCGGGCGCCACGTGAGAGAGACCTGTTCTGGAGGAAGCCCAAGAAAGCAGCCAGGTTCCAGCACCACCCACCCAGACCGTTCCCTGTGTACTACGACGACCTGTTGTACGCTCCCAATTCATGGATGAACAGATTTGCTGTGTTGAGTGATTGTTGATCCATTTTCTGGGGATTTCTCTCTGAGAGAGGGTGGAATAATTTTTTGCAAAATACCAGCACCTTCTTGACTGTTAGTTTTGTTTTGAACAAGGTGCCATCTTGTAATCTCATCACTTTGTAATTAACCTCATTATCATAAGAACATCAATCCCATAAATCAATTCTTTATTACTGCGAATACCATTATATTAGTTAGCTAATTGACACAGTTTGTTATCTTCGTTATTTACTGTTTTAAATATTATAAAAAGTTTTTTTTTTTTTTTTCTATTTAGACAATACATTTTTCATTCTTCAGACAGCATGACGAAACATTCGAATTTGAAAATATTGCAATGGAACTGCAGATCAATATCAACAAATATTCAAATATTCACGAACTGATTCAACATCTCTCAGATCATACGTATCAAGTGTTAACATTACAGTCTTTAAAAATGTAACTGAACAAAAAATTCCAAAATTACGAAACTTCTATTACCCTCCAATATTCCAAACTAGCAACGAAACAGGGAGGGTTACTACTGCACTATATATCCAAGAAAAGGTTGAATATTTTGAAATAGAGCCACCCATTTCAAAGAATATTAAAAAAACATTAATGCATGTGCAGCAAAACTGAAGCTCAACGAAGTACTTACATTAAACGTTGTTTCCCTTTATTTGCCAAAAGGTCCTGACAATGAAAACACACAGATGGCTTCGCGCTATACCGAACCAGCATGAAAAATGGTTAGCAGGTGATTTTAACTCACATGCCCCGTTTTGGGATAATGAATGCGAAAGAGTAACACACAATCGTTTTGTTGGAAATATAGTAGACTCTTCACTGAGTCTGTTAAATGATGGCAGTGTAACAAGAATACCTGATATTTCACACCATCGAGCAACAGCAATTGATTTAACACTTATATCTCCTGCTATAGCTCCAAGCTGTGAGTGGTCTACCTTCAAAGATCCTCTTGGTAGTGATCATTTGCCAATAATTATTACCATTAAGGGTAAACAATCTGTTCAAAACTGCGATAAAGATAAGATCCCAAAATATAATTATAATAAAATAAAGCTGTTTGGGATAAATTTGAAAAACATACTCTCTACTTACAATTGTGAAGAGATATTGTCTGATAACATTGACGCAAGCTACGCGAATTTTGTTGATATTGTTTTACATGCAGCTGATCTATCAATACCAAGGTGCAATACTGACGCATCAAACAAATATGCAGGCAATGTATGGTGGAATGCTACTTGTGAAGAAGCAAGAGAAAAAAAAAAATGCAGGCCTATAAATATATATTTAAAAGATAAGAAAGATCCTGACAAAATTGCTGAAAAGAACAGAGCAGCAAAAAAAAAAATAGTAACAGAGTAATCGAAAAGGTCAAGGAGCAATATTGGTCAAATTTCTGTGAAAGTGAAGTACATGACCACAAAGATCTTCAGAAAACATGGAAAAAATTGAAAGACATAAAAAATGGAATCAGTCTTCCTGAATATCCCATAACATTAGAAAATAATGAGTTTCCATCAAAATTTGAAAAGGCTGAAGCATTTGCAAATATTTTTGCAAAAAAAAAAAGCAACAGGGAGGGCCTGACAGAAAAACAAAAGATATTCAGAGAGAAAATGGAGGGAGAGGAAAGAAAACGCATGAAAAAAAAAAGTCCATTAACAGTCACTACACAAACGCTCCCCTTACATTTCAAGAAGTAAAGGATGCAATTTTCTCTATTGGTTCGAAAAGAAAATCAGTGGGACCAGATGCGATTTCCAATGAAATGATAAAAAGCATTTGCCAGTTAATTTCACAATGTTTCTGAACTTATTTTTTCAGAAATGTTGGTCTGAAGGGCTTCAACCATCTTTGTGGAAAAAAAATCGATTGTAACCCCTATCCCCCTAAAGAGGGCAAGTCAAAATCAGACAAGAACAACTACAGGCCAATTGCTCTCACTTCACACGTGGGAAACTTATGGAAAAGATTATTCTAAAAAGACTTGAACATTATTGTGAAAAAAAAAATGTATAATACCAATACAACAGGCTGGCTTTAGAAAGGGTAGATCTACAGTTGACCATCTTGTAAAAATTACAACACACAGGTAAAACATCAATTCGCACGTAGGAAAAATGTACTTGCCACGTTTTTTTGATATTAGAAAGGCATATGACCAAGTCTGGCACTCAAAACTTCTGAACAAATTGAAGTTAATAGGTCTCTCGGGGTGTATGTACAATTACTTAAAAACCTTTTTAAGTGATAGAACACATACAGACGAAGGTAGGAAATGTATATTCTAATGAAAAAGACATATCCAGATGGGAATCCCGCAAGGAGCTGTGATAGCTCCTATCCTGTTTTATATTTTGATCCATGATCTTCCTAAATCATTATCAAAAAAAATGTTGAACTAGTAGGCAATATGCGGATGATATCTGTATATGGATGAAAGTTACTTTAAAACGTCACACAGTAGATCAATCAATCAACTATCAAAAAAATATATCAAAATGAACTAGATAAAATTAGTAGGTACATGACTGAAAATGGATTGGCCCTTTCAGCTGAAAAATCGCATATGGTTCTGTTCAATAATACTGTTATGATCCTAATCCTCTGCCTTCATTTCAAATAGATGGATTGTGCCTTGAATATAAAAAAGTCGTAAAATTTTTAGGAGTAAATTTAACTTCTAAATTGAGCTGGAATTATCACATACAAACTATTCTAACAAAAGCAAAGCTAAGAAAACTTTAAATTTTTTGAAAATGGTGAGTCAACAGTCATGGGGTAAAGACAGTAAAGTATTAACACATTTAGCTACTGCGCTTGTACGATCAAAATTATCCTATGCCCAGAGACATTTTTTTCAAAAAATTTTTATTAAAAAGTTGCAGAGTATTGATAGTATAGTAAAGCTTTACAAGATAGCTCTTGGCGTCCCGGTTCATGCATCAACTTTAAGAACTTATATGGAGATCGGAATATTGCCTTTTGAAGAAAATATGAAACTTGCATGTGCAAAATATATTTTAAGAAGTCATACACTACAAAATCTTAATACCAGTGAAACTGAATTAAAATCAGAAATAAATTTTCCTAAACGGGCACAAAAAATCGATTCTCTAAAATCGATAGCCTCATACACATCTGACTTATTTACAAAAGCAGGCACTGCACCTGAAAACGTAGCTCCTCGGGTGTCTTTTAGCACTATCCCGGAATGGAACTTAGTAGAGCAAATTATGACATAGACCATACAAGTTTTTAAAAAAAAGTGATGGACCCTTGCTGCCAACGTATGTTAAGTCACATATAAATGAAACTTATATAAATCATCTTAAAATTTATACAGATGGTTCTGTACTAGACAATCATTTGTCTGGTTCAGCATTCATAATTCCATCCTTAAAAATAGAGAAAGGTTACCACCTTGGTAAGAATATTTCCATATTTACTGCGGAACTTGTTGCCATTATTATGGCATTAAACTTTCTTCTTGATTTTCAGTTTCCTGCATTTCAAATACTACTTTGCGTTGATTCAAAATCAGTCCTGCAAGCTCTAAAATTTTCAAATACAAGTGTGAGAGCAGAACTCATATTAGAAGTCTACCACTTAATTCATTTTTTTTTTTTTTACGTGGTTCCTACGTCGATTTTTGTTGGGTTCCATCACACTGTGGATTATCTGCGAATGAAAGGGTAGACCAATTAGCCAAAAAAGCTGCTATCACTGAGACTGATTTAACAAAGGTATGCATTCCTTTATCCTTACATGAGAGTTATAGTCTTTTAAAAGACGTATCCTGGAACTCTATTTCAAATAAACGAAAAGGCACCAGAAACAAAAAAAAGGATATTATTTAACAAGATATCAGACAATAAAAACAGGTATCAAGAATCTCTACCAAGAGCGGATTTTAAAAAGTTTGATTTTTAGATTGAGGCTTGATGCCTTTAAAACCAAATTCTGTAAACACGTGACTTGTATTTGTGGCCAGCAAATCACTCCGTTCCATCTACTTTTTTTGTGCGATAGAATGAAACCCTACTTACCTGCTTGGTTGTTGAACACTGAACCGTCGATATCAGCCTTTGAAGACGTCATCTCCAACGAATCAAACATTTTGGAAGTTGTTCAAGGACTGATTAAGAGCCCAATTGGACATTTACTTTAACGTCTATGTTATTTTCCCCATCTTGTGTAGTAGCTTATATTTAGTGTTTCTTTTGAAGTTTTGAATTCAGTTATGTGGAGGGTTTTTTTTTTTTTTTTTTTTTTTTTTTTTTTTTTTTTTTTGGGGGTTTTGTTTGTTTGTTTTTTTTAAATTATTATTTATTTTATCTAGGCCTAATTGCATTATACATACTAGGTGGATAGACGTTAAATTAAAAGAACGAACACACACACACACACACACACACACACACACACACACACACTCACACACACACACACACACACACACACACACACACACACACACACACATCCCGGCGTCAACCAGGCCCGAGCGATACAGACAACTGTAGTATTGAATAGAAACTTTGATCAACACTCTCAAGTCACAAAGTCACGAAGAATGAATAAAACTCGACTGTTCCAGTGAACAATTAAAGTATCTACAATTTGCCTCTGACTCTGACTCCTATATACAAAAAAATGCGCTGAAGAGTTAACGTCTTTCAAATGCATAGTAGAAGTAACTTCTTTCATAAAAAGAAATTAAAGATATGCAACGAAAATAATACTTGTGTCTACGATAATGATAATATAATAATAATAATAATAATAATGATGACGATGATGATGATGATGATGATAATGATAATAATGATAATGAAATAATAATGATAATAATAATAATAATAATAATAATAATAATAATAATAATAATAATGACGATGATGATGATGATGATGATGATGATGATGATGATGATGATCATGCTGATAATGATAATAGTGATAGTAATAATGATAATGACAATAATGGAAACCGACAATTAACACACTACTAGTCAATTTTCACTTAGGACTAAAACAAATTTCAAACGTCTGGTAATATCATCTAACACGAACGTAGAGACTTTCACCTCCAAGCACTCTCACAGAGACAATACGATGATAAAAACTTTGTTCAAGCAATCTGGATGACTCACTGACACCCCTCAAATTTAATTCCTGTACAGATGAAGAAAAGGATAAAACCAGCTGAACCCAGTTTGACTGAAACTGTAAAAAACGACAAAAATCGTGTTCCTGATTTTACCATCTAATCCAAACTCCGCCGAATTTTCATTAACAGACAGCTTTTTAAGTGATGGATAAGTCACTGACATTGCAATGAAGGGGCATTCAATTAACAATAACGATATCAGAAAATTAGTCAATGCTAATTTTCAAATAACCCACCAAATACCTACATCTGACCCCGACGTGATTTTGTGTCCTGTCACCTAGAACCCGGATTCTCCTCATGGGAAACTCAGTGCTGAAACAGATGTATCCAAGATAGCATGCATCTTAAAAGGAGAACGTACATAAAATGTGTATTTCTGGCATCACGGTGAAGCAGCTGACAAAGGGTTAACTCACTCTGTCAGCATCACGCTTAGTGATGACGATCTTCTTCATGTCGGCTTCGCAGCTGTCCCTCTGGTCCCGTCCCCAAAGAGTCATGCGCACATCTTCTCTCTCTCTCTCTCTCTCTCTCTCTCTCTCTCTCTCTCTCTCTCTGTAAAATCCTTTTCCCAGATTCTACAGTTTAAGCCAGTTCAGTCAGTCCATGACAGGCCGACATAATCTAAGCAGTGCTCTCCTTTACAAGAATGACCTCAGTATGTCTGCAAAGACACGTGTGTCACTTTCTATGACAACGCTGATGCTTTCACGTTTGGCCCTCCACCAGAATGGAACACATCCTAGCGCACAGGGTACAGCAAAGCTGGCTATGAAGCTAAAAGAGACCTATCATTGCTGGACAAACATATCCACTGAGGGAAACCCCGTAGAAGTGTATGACACGCAGGATCGTTTACTGTCAGTCTAAACGACGGTGTCCTGTTGATGGCAAATGCCCACCCCGTGTCTCATCAATTCACTGCCCAGATGGGACAGACAATTATAAAGTCCTCGTTCTATGATCTGCCTCCCCCCCCCCCCCCCCCCCATCAACCTACTAATCATCAACCACTTGACTCCCTCCCTACCCTCAGCACCCCCTTCCATCATCAGTCACTCCCTCCGCACCATCATCCTTCTCCATCGCACCACCAAGCACCACCTCCACGTCATGTTTGTGTAGGCCTACTTGGAGACAGGCTCGATCTGTTATTCTCCATCCTTTATACCCTGTCAACCCCTAGTCTGCTTCGTTTAATGCAGATAATGATACTGTCAACTGGAAGCACACATACAACTCACAAGGCGATAATTGTTATCTCTGTGCAAGTCAGTTCTACAACAGCGATTCCACCTCCACAGACAGAATATCCACGGTGAATGAACATGCCCCTTCTTGTCAGTCTGCCGGACATGCTAAATCTCACAGCGACCAGTTTCATCCTCTGACGATAAACTTGTGGAACGTGGCCTCCATGAAGCTAGCAGCAGCAAAGTTCCCGCACCGAGTGAACATATGCAGTAAGTAGAGTGTTTCTTTTCTTTTTCACTACACTGAACAACATTTAGCTCAAGTTGACAGTAATGTCAACAAAGAAGGGCAGCTAAACAGATTGATGTCTTCTGTTTAATGTACACTGATGAACTATTTTCATACTCTTTTCTTAGAATGCTCTTGCAAAATGATCATGTTGTTGTTGATCTATGTGCTGATTTGTTGTGTATTTTGGACATTGTATAGCAGCCGAATTTAACAGCTCTTCTAACTGATTACACTTTCGTGCTTGTCAACAGTAACTTAGCACACATCAACCTTTCCCCTCTTATTTCATGCATAAATGTTGCAACAATTTGGTGCATTTAGATTGTTTATCATTTTATTAATATTTTCATCTGTTTGCCTTTATATCGATTTCCCGGTTAATACTACTCCACCCTTCTTAATGGTCACTTAAATGTTGTTTTTTTTTTTTTACCTTAGGAGGCATATCTATCTCTCTCTCTATCTATCCATCTATCTATCTATCTACCAATCTATCTATCTATCTATCTATCTATCTATCTATCTATCTATCTATCTATCTATCTATCTATCTATCTATAGACTGTTCTATATCTTTTGATCTCCCTTGCATCTTTAAACGGATCCTCAAGCATAGGCTCAAAGATTGTCCCCTACATTTTTTACTGTTTGCATAATGTTTTTTAGTTTTTCAGCAACTTTTTTTCCTCTCCACACTTTCGTTTTGATTTATTTACTACCTTTCTCTGGCTGCTTTGGGGGAGCTGTTGGATTCTTTTTTGAACCCTTGGTGGTGAGAACACCACAGAATTACGGACTGTGGTGTGTCTCTATTTGACGCCAAGAACTTGGATACAATTAGCCTCGTCCCTGATGAGTCCGATCCAACGGACGAAAGGTCTAGGAGCAGGTGATTCATATAGATCTGCCTTCGAAAAGGATTGCGATATCTCTCTCATGCAGCTAGTGGAGAGTCTATATATTACAACATACGTTTTCTTCATCTTCAAGCCTTTTTTTAAATTGTTTTTAAATTTTAAATCTTTAACGAATCATTACTATGATGATGGAAGAATTATTAATCTGCACTTGTTTTTCCCGACTACTTAATTGTTCATATATATATATATATATATATATATATATATATTTCTACTTTTCACAAGAAAATGTAGCTTGTTTTGCTCTTTCATGATTTTCTTTTCCTTCTTAGGTGGCACTTTTGGGTTTTTTTTTTGAGAACTCAACAACATACTAGGGTATTGCACACCAGCCTTTTTCTAAGATAGCATTCTCCTTAAAGCCAAAAAGACAGAGGAGTCGAATCACCACTTTCCCTGGTCACTAAAAAAAACAATCAGGTTTCGAAACACCGGTATCTGACCGGGAGTTATATGTTAGTGAGCTTTCCTCCCCATTGGAGATTGTCTCCCTCTTCGGAGACTGTAAAGCTAGGGGGGCTATATATATATATATATATATATATATATATATATATATATATATAATGTCACCAAACAACTGGCCCAGGACATGTTCCACAGCTCAGAGAAATGTGCACAGATTTTGACAAAATACACCTATCCAAAGCAGAGAGAAGGATTATTGTGCGTATTTCAGTCACAGCTGGAAACAAGTTGTGCGGCAGGTGCTTGTCTGTCCCCTCCCCTCTGTGTGTGTGTGAGTACTACTTGAGTTCGCTGTTCTTTGTATCTATCGTATTTTTGGCACACTTTGAGGATATATATTTTCTATAGTTGTTAAGGATCAGCTTCATTTTTTACGTGATATTTAAATCCTATCTGTATATCAACATTCTCTGGCGTGTATAAACTTCTCCTGCATAAGCACATCTGTATATCAAACCTTCACAGCGTGTATAAACTTCTCCTACACTGTGGAAATTGCATGTCAAAACTACACAATAAACACTGTACAAAAGCTACATCAGTACATCAAACCTCCACAATGTCTGTAAGACACACCTGCAGCTATACACACCTGGCTGTCAAAACTCCACAGTTTGTAAGCCTCTCATACACATTACATCGGTTTATCAAACAACTACAGTGTGTAAACCTCTCTTACTGAGTCATGTATACCAACCTTCACAGTGTATGTAAAGCTCTCCAACACAGCCATGTCTATCAATCCTCTACAGTGTGCAAACCTCTCCTAAACAGCTATGTCTATTAATCCTCAACAGTGGTGCAAACTTGTTCTATACAGCTATGTCTATTAATCCTCCACAGTGTGTGTAAACCTCTCCTGCACAGCTATGCTTATTAATCCTCAACAGTATGTGCAAACCTCTCCAACATAGCCATGTCTGTCAATCCTCTACCATGTGTGTAAATGTCCCCTACACAGCCACGTCTATCAACTCTCTGCACTCTGTGTACACCTCTCCTACACAGCCATGTCTATCAATCTTTTACAGTGTGTGTAAACCTCTCCAACACTGCCATGTCTCTTAACCTTCTACAATGTTGTAAACCTCTTCTACGCAGCCGTGTCTATTTATATCTTACACTGTGTGCAAATCTCTCCAACAAATTCATATCTATCAATCCTCTAAAGTCTGTGTAAATCTCTTCTACACAGCCATGTCTATCAATCTTTTAAAGTGTGTGTAACCCCTTCTACATGGATATGTCTATCAATCTCTTAAAGTATGTGTAAATCCTTCTACACAGCCCTGTCTATCATTACGTTACAGTGTATGCAAACATCTCCTACACAGCCATGTCTATCAATCTTTTACAGTGTGTGTAAATCCCTTCTACACGGACATGTCTATCAATCTTTTACAGTGTGTGTGTAAACTCCTTCTACACGGACATGTCTATCAATCTTTTGCAGTGTATGTAAACCCCTTCCACACGGACATGTCTATCAATCTTTTACAGTATGAACCAGCCGCCGTGGGGAGGTGGTTTACGTCGCAGACTCCCGGCTGGGAAGTCGTGGGTTCGAATCCATCAGAAGTCATGTGGGTTTTTCTGCCCCGACCGGCTCCTACCCAGAGTTGAGTTGCTGAGGACTTAGTTGGAAAGACTGGGACCACACAGTCGAGTTTCATCCACTTAATGGATGCGTTTCTGAGAGTGTTGCTCAAATTTCTGACCAACACTGCAGGTTCCTATATCTCTCGGGCCTGGTTGACGCCGGGATATATTATGAAAGGAAGCGTAGAGTACAGCTCTGTCATGTAATCTCAGACCGAAATGGAAATCCGTAGCATCATCTTAATCATCCTCATTCTCATCGATCAGCATTAAAAAAAAAAAAAGTCTCAAATTCTGTGGCCCTTCATGCCCTGCTCTCATGGTGACCTCAATTTCGATGTCCTCTCCATGTCTGTGGCCTTGGTTTGGTTCCGTCGGGGTCACCGGTATCGGCGAGTCCATGGGGGCTGTCGTTGGACGGACGTGGTGGCGCCCTCCGGGGGGGGGGGGGGGGGGGGGGGGGGGGGGGGGGGGGGGGGGAGGGGGGAAGGGGGGGACTCACTCACGCCGGCTCCGCGACTAAGCAATTATTGTCGTCAGTAGGGGGCTTAGTAGGTGGTGTCCTGCGTATGTTAGATCAGAACAGGCGCCAATGAACACCACCGAAGTGACTCGGCAGTAGTGCAGTGTCTCCTCCGGTGGGTCGCCTCATGATGACTTGAAATTGACTGCTCCCTGTGGATTGCCGGTGCCGGGGCTGCGGCGGCGGGCCGACCGGGCTGTGGCTGTGGACGGGGTGTCGGAATGAGCAGCGTGGGTGCACTGCCTCTGAGGTGGCGCAGAGATTGGGACAGCAAAAAAAAAAAATTTTTACAGTATGTGTAAACCTCTTATACACGGACATGTCTATCAATCTTTTACACTGTGTGTAAACCCTCTCTGCACAGACATGTCTATCAATCTTTTACGGTGTAGGTAAACCCCTACTACATGGACATGTTTATCAATCGTTTACAGTGTGTGTAGACCTCTTCTACACGGACAGGTCTATCAATCTTTTACAGTGTGTGTAATCCCCTTTCTACACAGCCATGTCTATCATTACTTTACAGTGTGTGTGTAAAAACATCTCCTACAGAGCCCACGTCTATCAACCCTCTATAATGTGAGTAAACCTTTTCTACACAGATATGCCTATCCACTCTCTACAGGTTGTGTAAATCCCTTCTACACTGCCATGTCTATCAAGCGTCTACCGTGTGTGTGAACCTCTTCTACACAGCCATGTCTATAAATCCTCTATAGTGCATGTAAACCTCTTCTACACAGCCATGTTTATAATTCCTCTATAGTGCATGCAAACCTCTTCTACACAGCCATGTCTATCAATCGTCTATGGTGTAGGTAAACCTCTCTAACACAGCCATGTCTGTCAATCCTCTATGGTGTATGTAAACCTCTCTAACACAGCCATGTCTATCAATCCTCTATGGTGTATGTAAACCTCTTCCACGAAACCCTGTCTGTCAACCTTCTACAATGTATGTAAACCTCTCCTACACAGCTACGTCTATCAGCCCTCTATGTTGTATGTTAAACTTTTCTACAGAACAATGTCTATCAACCCTATACAGTGTGTGTAAACCTCTTCTACACAGGCATGTCTATCAATCCTCTACAGTGTGTGTAAACATCTCCTACATAGCCATGTACGTCTCTATCAAACCACCACAGTGTAAAATGTTTCCTGCGCGTCTATCAAACCACCACAGTGTGTTGAAAATTCTGCATAGTCACATCGCTCTTTCAAACCACCACAATGTGGACACTTCTTCTTCATGTCTACCAGCTCCATAGTACGTGGAAACCTCTCCTTCGAAGTCGAGTCAGGCTATCAAAACACAATGTTTTTCTTTACAGATTTAATCGATTCTTAAATAAAGAACAATTAATTTCGGTTCCTGTTTCGAATGAAAGACCACTCGACCACGCAGAGTTAGGTCGGAACTGAAGCACATGAATACGGCCCCTTGAAGACAGAAGATGACGGGAAAATATAATC
>JADBJO010003160.1:157224-194724 GCA_016801955.1 Conus betulinus | reverse complement strand
ATCTTTGACCTACGTATCCTTTGCCACAAAGAAAAAAAAAACACGCACAACAAAACTCTTCAACACAAGAAAGAATATAATTACGTCAATATAGACTTCACAAAGGCGTTTAGAAAGTTGTAGATTTCGCTACGGGTATTTTCCATAAGTTCTGGTGAAATATAATGTAATTGTTGGTAATGAATATGATTAATAACCGTAATGAATAACAGCCATGTTATAGCAGGCTAGATAATCAAGGTAGTTATCAGTTCCCCCAGGTAAAGTCGTTGTCCTGGTGTGACCGTGAAGTGGCTGCCACTGCTAGAGGGTCTGGGCGTAGCCGGTGTCTACCCCTGTCTCCACCCTGCCGGGGGTGTGGAGAGATTGACGTGGGAGTCGACAGTAATCCGACCTGCCACTGCGCTTGGGTCTGGGGCATAGCTGAGATTTACCCCTGTCTCCACCCTGCTGAGGTGTGGAGAGGTCGACGTGGATGTCGACGGTAACTCGACGTGCCAGTTGCCGCCGCTGCTGCCGAGCCACAGCCGCTGCTCTTGAGGAATTTGAGCCAGCGACCTGTTGGGCCAGTCGTACCAGAGCCGTCACTTCTGCTGTACCAGGGCCGTCGCTTTTGTGGTGTCAGAACCATCATCTTGTTTGTGTGTGAGCCGCATCTCTTGGTGTGTTGGAGCCATCGCTCCTGTTGTGGGACAGAGCCATCGCTCCTGTTGTGGACAGAGGTGTCGCTCCTGTTGTGGACAGAGGTGTCGCTCCTGTTGTGGACAGAGCCATCGCTCCTGTTGTGGACAGAGGTGTCGCTCCTGTTGTGGACAGAGGTGTCGCTCCTGTTGTGGACAGAGCTGTCGCTCCTGTTGTGGACAGAGCCATCGCTCCTGTTGTGGACAGAGGTGTCGCTCCTGTTGTGGACAGAGCCGTCACTCCTGTTGTGTTGGAGCCATCGCTCCTGCTGTGGACAGAGCCGTCGCTCCTGCTGTGGACAGAGCCATCACTCCTGTTGTGGACAGAGCCATCACTCCTGTCGTGGACAGAGCCCATCGCTCCTGTTTGTGGACAGAGCCATCACTCCTGTTGTGGACAGAGCCATCACTCCTGTTGTGGACAGAGCTGTCACTCCTGTTGTGGACAGAGCCATCACTCCTGTTGTGGACAGAGCCGTCACTCCTGTTGTGGACAGAGCCATCACTCCTGTTGTGGACAGAGCCATCACTCCTGCTGTGGACAGAGCCATCACTCCTGTTGTGGACAGAGCCATCGCTCCTGTTGTAGACAGAGCCATCACTCCTGCTGTGGACAGAGCCATCGCTCCTGTTGTGGACAGAGCCATCACTCCTGTTGTGGACAGAGCCATCGCTCCTGCTGTGGACAGAGCCATCACTCCTGCTGTGGACAGCGCTGTCGCTCCTGCTGTGGACAGAGCCATCACTCCTGCTGTGGACAGCGCTGTCGCTCCTGCTGTGGACAGAGCCATCACTCCTGCTGTGGACAGCGCTGTCGCTCCTGCTGTGGACAGAGCCATCGCTCCTGCTGTGGACAGAGCCATCACTCCTGCTGTGGACAGAGCCATCGCTCCTGTTGTGGACAGAGCCATCACTCCTGTTGTGGACAGAGCCATCACTCCTGTTGTGGACAGAGCCATCACTCCTGTTTGTGGACAGAGCCATCACTCCTGCTGTGGACAGAGCCATCACTCCTGTTGTGGACAGAGCCATCACTCCTGCTGTGGACAGAGCCATCGCTCCTGTTGTGGACAGAGCCATCACTCCTGCTGTGGACAGAGCCATCACTCCTGTTGTGGACAGAGCCATCACTCCTGCTGTGGACAGAGCCATCACTCCTGTTGTGGACAGAGCCATCACTCCTGCTGTGGACAGAGCCATCGCTCCTGTTGTGGACAGAGCCATCACTCCTGCTGTGGACAGAGCCATCACTCCTGCTGTGGACAGAGCCATCACTCCTGTTGTGGACAGAGCTGTCGCTCCTGCTGTGGACAGAGCCATCACTCCTGTTGTGGAAAGAGCTGTCGCTCCTATTGTGGACAGAGCCGTCGCTCCTGTTGTGGACAGAGCCATCGCTCCTGTTGTGGACAGAGCTGTCGCTCCTGCTGTGGACAGAGCCATCACTCCTGTTGTGGACAGAGCTGTCGCTCCTGCTGTGGACAGAGCCATCACTCCTGTTGTGGACAGAGCTGTCGCTCCTGCTGTGGACAGAGCCATCACTCCTGTTGTGGACAGAGCTGTCGCTCCTGTTGTGGACAGAGCCGTCGCTCCTGTTGTGGACAGAGCCATCGCTCCTGTTGTGGACAGAGCTGTCGCTCCTGCTGTGGACAGAGCCATCACTCCTGTTTGTGGACAGCGCCATCACTCCTGCTGTGGACAGCGCCATCACTCCTGCTGTGGACAGCGCCGTCGCTCCTGCTGTGGACAGAGCCATCACTCCTGTTGTGGACAGAGCTGTCGCTCCTGTTGTGGACAGAGCTGTCGCTCCTGTTGTGGACAGAGCCATCACTCCTGCTGTGGACAGAGCTGTCGCTCCTGTTGTGGACAGAGCCATCACTCCTGCTGTGGACAGAGCTGTCGCTCCTGTTGTGGACAGAGCCATCACTCTGCTGTGGACAGAGCCATCGCTCCTGCTGTGGACAGAGCCATCACTCCTGTTGTGGACAGAGCTGTCGCTCCTGCTGTGGACAGAGCTGTCGCTCCTGCTGTGGACAGAGCCATCACTCCTGTTGTGGACAGAGCCATCACTCCTGTTGTGGACAGAGCCATCACTCCTGTTGTGGACAGCGCTGTCGCTTCGGTTCTGTTGGGGGACTGCAAGCTGCTCCTCCTGACTGTGTGAGTCCCAGGAGAGGACTTCCTCTACAGCGTAGTTAGTTAGTTAGTTAGTGTTTATAGGGTCCTGACTGTGTGTGAGTCCCAGGAGAGGGCTTCCTCTACAGCGTAGTTAGTTAGTTAGTTAGTGTTTATAGGGTCCTGACTGTGTGAGTCCCTGGAGAGGGCTTCCTCTACAGCGTAGTTAGTTAGTTAGTTAGTAGTGTTTATAGGGTCCTGACTGTGTGAGTCCCTGGAGAGGGCTTCCTCTACAGCGTAGTTAGTTAGTTAGTTAGTGTTTATAGGGTCCTGACTGTGTGAGTCCCTGGAGAGGACTTCCTCTACAGCGTAGTTAGTTAGTTAGTTAGTGTTTATAGGGTCCTGACTGTGTGAGTCCCAGGAGAGGACTTCCTCTACAGCGTAGTTAGTTAGTTAGTTAGTGTTTATAGGGTCCTGACTGTGTGAGTCCCTGGAGAGGGCTTCCTCTACAGCGTAGTTAGTTAGTTAGTTAGTGTTTATAGGGTCCTGACTGTGTGAGTCCCAGGAGAGGGCTTCCTCTACAGCGTAGTTAGTTAGTTAGTTAGTGTTTATAGGGTCCTGACTGTGTGAGTCCCTGGAGAGGGCTTCCTCTACAGCGTGCTGCACGAGAGACTTGCGACGTCTGAGAATGTCGCGTTGAGCCGGACGTGGCCGAAAGAAAATAACAGCATATATAAATATACCCCATGAATTGTATGCCTAGGATTACGGCGTACGTTATTTTGCTGCATTGATATTGTTGTATATTGCTGTGTTTTTGTGTATTTGTGTTTTGATTGTTCGGGCAGCATAGAAAAGAAAACGCTGACTTATTGCCTGGCTGTCCATGTTTCGAATGTGTGGGTGTGTGTGAATTAAAAATCGTACACGCAACCGAATTTCTGTGAGTCAGACAAACAGACACACGCACCAACACATTCGAAACATGGACAGCCAGGCAACAAGTCAACGTTTTCTTTTTTATGCTGCCCGTGCCATCAAAACACAAATACGCAAAAAAACACAGCAATATACAACAATATCAATGCAGCAAAATAACGTGCGCCGACCTGTTGGGCCAGTCGTACCAGAGCTGTCGCTTCTGCTGTACCAGGGCGGTCGCTTGTGGTGTCAGAACCATCATCTTGTTTGTGAGTGAGCCGCAGCTCACGCCCCTGTTTGTCTCACTCACAGAAATTCGGATGCGTGTACGATTTTTAATTCATCATGGCTGTTATTCATCACGGTTATTGATTATATTCATAACCAACAATTACTTTATATTTCACCAGAACGTGGGGGGAAATACCCGTAGCGAAATCTACAACGTTCAATACATTATCACAATTGAAACATTCTCTTTTTTCGCAATCATGTTCTACACATTGGGAGGAAAGGATTTCCACATAGACCCTATTCGAAATCATGCTTTACACATTCGGGGGAGAGGATTTCCAAACAGAACCTTTCACAATAAACCAAGAATATAATCAATGCATATAAGAAACGATTTGTTTTCGTCTCTTTCATCAAGATAAGAATGTTTTTTTTATCATTCATGTCTCTTCCATCACGACAAGAATGTTTTTATCATTTCACCCTAATCACTACATCTCAGAGAAATGATTTCCACCCACTCTTGTTCATAAACAAATAGATATTCATTATTCATATCAAAGGATGGATTAAATACATATCACAATACATTAGAAGAAACAGACTTTTTTTCATCATAAATCCATGAACTAGCTAAGCCACCTCCTTTACCGATCACTCATCAACAACATCTTTTCTTCCTCTTTCTATTCATACTTTCTAAAACAATTTCCTCCTATTACCCTATCAAGGCACAAGATATGCCAAAAAACAACAAAAACTTTTTACTGAAAAAAAAAACAACTTTACTAGGCGCTGAGAAAGTTACAGTCGCCTATAGAAGGGAGAAACGATTTCAGTCTGCGACATCAAATTGCTAATAATGAAATACCTGACTGCCACAGCAACTAGTTCAGGAGTCCCTCTTCAGCTGCTGGGAAGTTGCACTGCCGGAACCGCTGTAGAGACTGCCTGATCGGTAAACTAACCAACCAGTTTTCTGGTGAACATGTTCGGGCCAACGCGGTTGTAAAAATTTGTGACCGGACAAAAAAGGTCCATCACATATGTGTTTACTGGTCGGTAAACTAACTGTTCTTAATCAGTTTGGTTAAGTCAGCTGTTGGCTTGATCGGTGTTTCCTAGGAAGGCAGTGTCCTCTGAACAGTCTGCTGTCCCTACATGGGCTTGAAGTGCCCCCAATTCAGATAGTGTCCTTTGTAACCGTGATCATTATTACAATTCAGGTGGTACTTTTCATACAGACGTAGAGGTGACCCACAACTCATAGCTTGTAGTATTTGGCACACAACACACTGGGGTTATCAGAGCCACTGTTCACGTAGTTTCCAGCTGAATACTCTATATAACTCAAGACCACAAACCAGGAAACAGTCTCTGACTGACAGCATTTACAGAATACAAATGGTGGTTGTAGCTAGCATGAGAAAACAACTCGGTCAGAAAAACGTGGAAAAAAGGTCAACCTGCCTGATATGAAATTTAGACATAGCATTTTATAGCGAATGTTCGACTCACACACCGAACCACTGGTCAGCTGATGAGGGAATGTGTTTCTCAACTTTGATTGGAGAATTGAATGCAGGCTTTCATCTTACATCATAATTTCAATCAACACACAACGGAATTTTACGTAAACATGAGATTAATATCTAAGGGCTTCTGTTTTTTCCGCCCCCTTTCCATTTCGTACTGATACAAATAAGAGAGTGATCACTTCTGTGTTGGTATAGGCACTAGCTTCCATAGAACATTATGATAACTCAATCTGACAGACTGAGACAGAAATCTAGAGGAGATAACGGAACTGAACTCGTGTCTCGTGGATATATATTTGAGAGCAACAGGGTTATGCTCTATTCAAACCTCAACAAGATTCAGGTCTGACATCATGTCAGTAACTTTCTCCTGGGATTTGGGGTCGTCGATGTTTTTGTTTTTTTTATGACAGTGGCGTTCAAGGTTCGCATCATCAGCTATCAGATTCAAGATTTATGTGATTTGTACGTTAGGAAGTCTAAGAATCTGTCTGTTTTTAAAATTCTGGATAGAAAGACGGTTTATTTTCTGTTTAGTCCATTATCATTAACTACTCATAGATCTTTCTGCATAGTGTTTGGTCCAACATGATAACTTCACATTGATATTGTTCAGTTCTCTTTTCAATCTTTACCTCAAGGTTATCATACGATTGCTACTATCCTCTGGTATACAGTCATGAAAGATAGATATATCACACTTGTCTGCAGAGGAATACTTAGGAGAAGACAAGGGCAATACCTTCTGACTGCCTACCGGTCGCAGAGGAAAGGCGGTGGGAAAGGGATGGAGATGGCTGCAGTTTGATTAAACAGCCACTGCAGCCTACAGCTGTCAACTTCCTCGCGCTAACCTCCCACAAGCTTTCCTTCCTACGTGTAATGTGATACTAGCTGTCTGGCTGATAGTGTGTTGGAAATAGGGTGCTGTGTTTCTTCATTAAAACTTTGCGCCAGAATGCAGCGAACTGTAGTCGATTCATTTCACTGGATTGTGGGGTCTTTTCTGACTGACAGAACGATACCAAACACTAATGGGTCTTCTTTCATATCCATTGCTAGCAAACACCACATAGGTTTGCTGACAAAAAACGATTGAAAACAGACCAACAAACACACACAAAATTAAATGAATGTTCAACGCAGAGGAGAGCATGCATCTTACTTTCAATTACGCTCACACTCAGACATATTAGACATGCATATCTTTCCTTTACAACTAACAGAAAATTATTCGTGGTATGCCTACCTGACAGCTAGTACAGGGCCCAAACAAACAGTCACTGTCGGCACTGGTCACCTTCACTCGGAACATGGCGACGGTTTCCTACCACGGCCTAGGCAGGTTTTGCTTGTTTATCTGTGTGCTCTACATGCTTGTGAAGCATGCCAATACTGATCCTATCACAGCCACACCATGCTTTCCTACATGACCTTGTACTTTCGCCCATTCGAGTCATTTGAAACTGATGTCACATATACACATACCAATGCGAAATGTTGTCGCATTTTTCATCTTTATGGTGAGCCTACTCACGTCAGGAGAGAGAGAGAGAGAGAGAGAGAGAGAGAGAGAGAGAGAGAGAGAGACAGAGACAGAGAGAGACAGAGAGAGAGAGAGAGCGTGCACACACACACACACACACACACACACACACACACACACACACACACACACACACACACACACACACAGAAGCCCATACACCAACAACAGCGGTATATAAACAGATGGATCACACACACACACACACACACACACACACACACACACAAACACACACACACACACACACACACACACACACACACACACACGCATGCACACACACACGCACACACTGAGAGAGAGAGAGAGAGAGAGAGAGAGAGAGAGAGAGAGAGAAGAGAGAGAGAGAGAGAGAGAGAGAGAGATATCACTAGGTATTACAGCTTACTCTGTCATTAAAGCACGCTTGGGTACTCACTTGTACACTCTTACTCTTATGTATGCACAGGGAGAGAGAGAGAGAACAACAACAACAGCAAGAACACACACACACACACACACACACACACACACACACACACACACACACACATGCATGCATACACATGCGAGAGAGAGAGAGAGAGAGAGAGAGAGAGAGAGAGAGAGAGAGAGAGAGAGAGAGAGTAATAAGCACTTGGGAGATTTAGGATGTCTCAGCACTGGCACCATGGCTCTCACGCTGCGATGAATCACACTAGCGCGAAACAGAGCCACCTGGCAAGTCACTAGTACTGACACTGCTATACTCTCTGGCCAGCTGATGAAAACAAACAACACCCATGCCCACGAAAAAAAAGTTACGCATGCAGAATGAACCGAAGTTATATCAGATGGCACAAAGAAGAATCACAACACACAAATCATACACAGAGTTAATTATATTCAGTTATGGAGTGTGGGAAGAATAACAATGCATTAAACAAAAAAAAAAAAAACATCAGCACAAGAATCATACAGTACTCATTAACTGCAGCTGCTAACCACGTAGGCATGCTGCGCGCTTTTCACCACACAGCGGTGAAGGTCACACAGCCTGAGTTCATCACCTAGGCAAGCAAGCCAGAAACGAAATAGCATGATTTTCATCTGGGCCGGACAGCTGTGATATATTTGTCATTCCCTTGAGCTGTAACTTAAAGATATGTTTCATGATTGAAATGGGTGTCCCGTATGAAGATAGAGTGACGTTTTCTGTCGATGATGCTAGAAATTCATTTCTTCTTCAGGAAGTTCCCTTGGTCTGAGCTGATGAGCGAAAGTGTGATATTGTTCATTCATCTTCTCTTCATTCATATATACTTTGGCTTTGACAATGGCTACTTTCCCTCACTTGTCGCTGTTATTCTGTTACAATTTTACTGGCACAAATCATATGAAAAATCAAACTGTTTCATTGAAAAAAGAAACATCTAATCAGCGTACCAGGAGTGTTCCCAAAACAAGCAACATGTACATAGAACACTGACAAAAATATACATAGTATTTGTATGACTGATGAGGGAATGTCTGTTAAAAGAAATGATGAGTGTAACTGATGTCTTAAAGAAGACGTAAACTGATATTACATGATCTCTGGGAGAGAAACAAAGCTTTTTATTTTCTCATTTACCTTCCAGAAGTTAAGTATCCAATGGTTGTGTAGTTGTAAGCATTGGATTGATTTTTGTGGCTCTTGGAGAAGGAACCAATGAATATATTCAACCTTTCCCCTAGTTTTTTTTTAACGTCCGTATCTGTGCTCCTGTACCGTACAAAATAGTCAACAAACCAAAATCAGGAAGGGAAATAGTCCATACGTTAATGTCAGGATGGGAAATTGTCGACATACCGATCTGAGCAGTCCCATGCCAATTGCAGAAGAAGAAATAAATCTCAGGAGAGAAAACTGTCAACAGCCGAACTCAGGAGAGGAAATAGTCCATACACTGATTGCAGGAGAAGAAATAAAGTCCATAGATCGATCTTGGGGGTGGGGGGTGGGAGTTTGTAGGCTGATCTCAGGCCAGGAGGGAAGTACTCCATATGCCGATCCCATGAAGATGAATAGTCCTTATGCTAATGTCAGGAGAGAAAATCGTCCCTTTGCCAATTTCAGGAGGCGAAATAGCCTATATATCAATGTCAGGAGGGGGGGGGGGGGGGGGGGGTTCTTATGCTGATCTCAAGAGAGGAAGTTGTCCACGGAACAGTCTTAGGGAAATTAGTCCCATACAAAGGTCAGGAGGGAAAATAATCCATATTCTGATTCTAGGAGGGGAAACAGCCCATATACCAATCTCAGGACATGATCTCGTGTGTGAGTTGTTTTGTTGTTGTTGTGTTAGGTGTGGTGTGGTGGTGGTGGTGGTGGTGGTGGTTTATCTATGTATGTTTCTTTGCTTAATTTTACTGTGGTTATTTCGGAATTTATGACCCAGTGTTGTAAACTTTATCCTATGCCAGTGTTGAATCAATATCAACAAGGATGAGGAACACAATCTTCTTGGATATCAGCCTAGTGACGTGTGGGCTTTGCAGTGCCTTGAACACGGCAGAAAGTGTCAGTGCGCACGTGACAAATGAGTTGAAGACAAACAAACCGCACCCCTCTAATGCATTTTTTAAATCAAAGAACCGACATTATACACACAACCACAAGTAAAGACAGGTTACAAAATAAAACGCGGAATGAACCCGCCAAACACCGTTTAAACTCTGATATAACTCACGGGACTAATATCAATGTTCCGACGACACAAAACGAACTGGAGGAACTCAACAGCAGTGCAGAAAATCCATCCATGCGAATTCCAGATTTGTGCAGATGTTTGCTATACCCAATAGTCAGAAAGTTTACCATCAAAGGCTCAACTGGTCATCTCCATGTTTACAGCCTAAACGCATTCCGCGGTTGGCGATGTAAATTCCTGCTCCACGTACAGTCTTACCACGTTGTGCGATTTCAAATTAACTTTTGCAGTGGTCATATTCAGTTCCTGCTTTCAGACCATTTCAGCGTCATCAAACGAAATAAGAATTTTTCCATGTGTCTAGACTCTGAGCGGTTCCCTGTCCAGTATAGCATGACGGACACTGTCATGGTGGAAATGTACGTCGAGCCTGCCGAGCGTATGCCATGGAATTGCATTGTCTTTTGCAACGACCGTTTTGCTAATGTGTCTATGTCGTTTTTTTTGCCATAAACCGTTCTGAGAGGGGCCATTTGGAACTGCAGCGCTTTAACCTGTCTCCATTTGCCGGTGAGAGAAACCATCCTTTTAATGCTTGGTTGTTTCAAATGCAAAAAAAAAAAAAAAAACACACAATATACAGAAAAGGTACGTTGAACACTGAGAAGAATGCATTTTCTTTTGAAATTCCCTCCTTTCTGTATTATAGGGTAGACCGTCACTGTCTGTCTGTCTCTGTCTGTCTGTCTCTGTCTGTCTGACCATCTGCATGTGTGTCTATCTATCTGTCTGTCTGTCTGTCTGTCTGTTCTCTCTCTCTCTCTCTCTCTCTCTCTCTCTCTCTCTCTCTCTCTCTCTCCAAATGTTCCAAGTTTATATATCTGTATTATTTTCTTTGACCAAAGCATGTGCGAACACTTATCAAACAGTTACACTGAGTAGCTTCGAAACTCCAAGAAATTTTGTTTTTATGTAACGAAATTTAAGCATTTACAATATTTTGTTTAAGAGTCATTGTGGATTTGGTTTTGTATCTAACAATGACCAACAACACATGATTACAATAATCTTAGATATTCAAATTCATAAGAAAAATGGCAGAATGGTTAAAGTGTATTAATCAAGTTTATCAAACAAGTGTATCATTCTTGGAAACAAACTTTGATGATAAACTAAATACCGGAATACTAGGAGGGGGGGGGGGGGGGGGGGGGGGGGGGGGGGGGGGGGGGGGGGGGGAAAAAAATCAGAAAGGCATATGGTTACAATAAACTGAATTTTTTAAATACAAAAACAAAAACGAAAAAAAAAAAAAAATCAGTGGAAGTGGAATGGCTGAAATCAATACACTCTTGAAAAGAAACTGTTGCGATACATAGGCCCTATAACAATGTTCTTCCTCAGTTTGATACTAGGAGGGAATGAAAATTCAGACAACCATTGAATGAGGCGTTGAACTGCATTACACGATCAGTACTGAGAATACAGGAGAATTGGTGTTGTGCAGGGTACATACAGACCCCAGGACTGGATGGATCCACCCCATGCTCGACTATAATCCAAAGCTGTCTCACTCTGACCAGACCGCCTGATCACGTCATCTTCCTGAGCACCATTACTTGGCAGACTGGTACCCAGGATTCTATCACCACCTATTTCGGTCGCTGTGGATCCAGACACAATCTACTTTCACAACCCAAAAAACACAGTTCCCCTTTGTTTCTGTTCCCTGATCACTTTGGGAATGGAACCAGCAGCGAACCCCATATGTCTATAGCGTTTTACCGTGCTTATCCTACACCTGATGTCTTTTATAAACCGGCGTGTATACGGCTGAAGTTTCGCTTCTCGTTCCTTTCGGATAGACTGAAACCTCGCCGAGTGCCAGGCCTGGGCCTCTGGAACTGTACAGTATCAGTGTGGCCTGACCTGTATCAGCACTTTCCCTGTGATCTGAGTCCTCAGTGTGCGGAGCATGAAGATGAGGCCCCCTGTCCCTACACCTCTGACACATGTGGACTGGGAAAGGTACAGTTCAAACAACGTTCTGCACTTGCAAGTTATTTTTACAGTTTTTTTTCAGTATTGAGTGAAGAGAAAGTATCTAAGGGATAAAACAGAAGATCCATACAAACATAATTGGGAAAATATAGAATTGGTACTGTTTTATAATGATGAACAAATAAGAACGGACACATATCCTATTTGCTAAATAGTTTATATGTAAATGTAGAATTAATAAGATAAACCTAGTCCTCAACTCCTTTGAAAGAATTAAAGAGCAAATATGAGATGCTAGAACGTCTATACTGAATGAAAATGCCACTCACCGGATTTTGTAGAAAGCAGTATCCATGGCAGGATCTTAAGAACAGTAACAGATAAAAAAAAAACATGATGTCTATACATGTTGATATTTCCTAATATTTTATCCACACATTGCTGTACATACACAACCTTGGTTGGATTAAAGTAACAATTCGATTTTTTATAGCTTCTGTTGTACCTGTAGTTAAAGTGTTGACTGCTTTGCCTTTATTTGTTGTGACTCTGAAATGTGTATGTAGGTAACTCTGTACAATTTCTTTAGAATTGAAACTGGAAAACGATTGGCAAAAAAGAACAATTATAGGGAAGTAGCTGTCATCCACACCCCTAACGTTATTTTCCACAACCTCCTCACTCCCATACCCACTCCTCGACAAAAAATACGAAAAGTAAAACAAAGTCCACTGCTCCACGAAAAGGATCCACAAAAAAGTAACACAAAGGCAGTATACTAGTAGACAATTTAAAAAAAAAAAAGAAAAAAAGGCAGAGACATATAACGGACAGCAAATTTTCCTTCATTATTAAGACTTACAGATATAGAACACTAATATTTCTATTCAGAGCATACATGAAAGAATAAAAAGAAAGAAAGAACCTTGACCCAATTGGTCAACCTTAGACATCACAATAACAAACAAACAATAGAAATAAATAAATAAATAGCAATGCAAAAAACAAATGCAGGCAAACAAATCCTTAGTCATTATGAAAATCAGCAAACAGTGGGGGGTGATGGGGGGGGGGTGGAAGACAGGGAGAGGCAGAGGAGATAAAGGATAAAATGGAAGACGTTAAAGTGTAAATATTAGATTCTGAACTCACAGCAATGGCAACCACGAAATTCAGTGTTCTGAAATACTTGTTTATATTCATCCAGAGTATAGTGTTGTATCCTGTGTGAGAACTCTACTGTAGACCCGGGTGGTTGGGTTTGTGACAGTCGAGCCTATCGATGGTGTCTTAAACAGAACACTATTTATAATTCTGTAATGTTCTCGGACACGGACTCCATAGGGAAGAGCTGCTCTTAATGGGTACAATGACACATTACTCGTAGGTACAGGCTTGACTTAAGCTGGTGTTAAACGTCCATTTGTCATAAAACAGTCTCTACTGGCACCAAGCAGAGCTGATGCATGTTGGATTGTAGCAAAGTTACCCGTTTCCATGCCTTACATTTGGGGTGAGGTTTCTTGCTTATGTTTTCGATTCCCTGGTCACTTATCTCTACTTGGGTAGCATGCCTGGTGCATTGTCCACCATGGTGGAAATAGTGAATCTTTTGTGTGTCACCCGCAGCTCGTTTTCAAACAAAACGATTGAGTCAATGGTCTTAATGTTTCCACCATCTAAAACCTTTATGGAACGCCAGATAAAATCACTGCCACGAAATAGGGATGGTGTTTGAAGAAATGTTTTTGAAAATGTCTGTACTCCTTTTAAAAAGAAGAACGCTTTTTCGTAATAGAAGATCGTAAACTGTATAGAAATTTAATGGATAACCAACCGCCGTGGCGAAGTGGTTAGCATCGCGGACTCCAGGCTGAGAGGTCGTGGGCTCGAATCCCATGGGAGTCATGTGGATTTTTATGCCCCGACCGGCTGCTACCCAAAGTTGAGTTTCTCTGTGGACTCGACTCAGTTGGGAAGACTGGGACCACACAGTCGAGTTTCATCCACTTAATGGATGCGTTTCTGAGAGTTTTGCTCAAAGTTTCCTGACCAATACTGCAGGTGCCTATATCTCTCGGGCCTGGTTGAAGCTGGGATATACTATGAAAGGAAGCGTAGAGTACAGTCCTGTCATGTAGTCTCACACCGAAATGGAAATCCGTAGCATCATCTTAATCATCCTCATTATCATCAATCAGGATGAAAAGAATGTCTCAAATTCTGTGGCCCTCTCATGGTGACCTTAGTTTCAATGTCCTCTCCACGTCTGTGGCCTTGGTATGGTTCCGTCGGTTCACCGGTATCAGCCAGTCCTTGGGGGCTGTCGTTGGACGGACGTGGTGGCGCCCTCTGGAGCGAGAGCTCACTAAAGCTGGCTCTGCGACTAAGCAATTATTGTCGTCAGTAGGGGGGCTTAGTAGGTGGTGTCCTGCATATGTTAGATCAGAACAGGCGCCGCTGAATACCACTGAAGTGACTCAGCAGCAGTGCAGTGTCTCCTCCAGTGGGTTGCCTCTTGACGACTTGACATTGACTGCTCCCTGTGGATTGCCGGTGCTGGGGCTGCAGCAGGGCCGACCGGGCTGTGGCTGGGGAATGGGTTTCGGAATGACCGGCGTGGGTGCACTGTCTCTGAGGTGGCACAGAGACTGGGACAGCAATATATATAATAAAAGAAAAAAAAATCTACGGATAGAAATTGTTGTCATAGGTCAGTTCGGTGCCCCCCTCCCTCCCCCCTCCCCTCGCCTCCCCCCCCCCCCCCCCCCCCCATACTCGCTGAGACAAATCATACTGAATGTCTTACATAATGCGACTATGGCAGGACATTTCAGTATATACTAAACTCTGTTACGAGTAGTCTCCCCCGTCTTTACTGGCCAAGTGTTAGGTCAGATGTAACCAAGCACAGCCGCTCTTGTGACAGTAGTGAACCCCAGAGGCCGTAGTAGGGGAGGTAAGCATGTTCTGCTGTGCATCCAATGACATACAGGACAGCGGTGGTTGGGTGTTTGCTGGAGACTTTTGTCAGTGAAAACGAAAACTGTTTGATTTCAATTTCAGTATGCTTGGGGAAGTGGGGAGATGGGGAGGAGAAGGGGGTGGGTGGGGGTGGGGGTGGGGGTTCTTGCTACTCCTGTCTTGGTTGCTTGACTCAGGGCGACAAACGAAGACTCTTTATTAAGTCACTTGAAATACTAGCAAAACAAACAAACAAACAAGCAAACAAAAACAAATGGATACACTGATGCAAGAAATCTGTCCTATGCTGAAGAAGCCTCGGTTGTTCTGAGAGTTAATGGAAATAGATTCTTACTCTAGCGAGCTGGAAAACTGTGTTCTGTGGTACCGTCTGTTATCACATCCATAACACGTGAAATGAATCATTAACTTCGTTTGCTCATGATATATATTTACCTTGTCAACAAACTCCTTTAGTGCAGTGTTGACACTTTTTTTGCTCTGGAATAAGTTTCAAATGTTTTACCCTGTCACCCCCCCCCCCCACACACACACACACACACACTCCCCATCCCCCCCCCCCCCCCCACACACACACACTTCCATTAAAAAATCTGTTTAAACACTATTTGATTAGAAAAAAATAACAGTCCTTGTTCGGAAGAAGGTGGTGCCAGAAATTCAGTCCAAGTACTGATCGTTTGGGGTTTAGTCATGAAAGAAGGAAAGAATGTGTTGACCATAAAAATTATTTTCAAATGCTATTCAAAGGAGAGGGACTTTCATGTTCTGTGTCAATCCAGTTCACCCTCTTGTTCGTTGGCCCACAACGTCATGACAGTTAGCTGATTTTGTATAGTGTTTCAGAGTGGAGTGAATAAATAATAAAAAGGTAATTGGCGCAAACGACAGCAGCACTAGCCAGACTAAGACCCATCTGGAATGACATCACGATCAGTTCCAAGATCAGACTGATGCGCTCCCTGGTCATTGCCATATTCCTGTATACCTGTGTGTCGTGGACCCTGACAGGTGATCTTGAGAGAAAGATTCTGGCATCAGAGGTGAGATGCTACCACAAAAATCCTTGGCATCTTATACGAAGGCTACATTACCAACTGGAGGTCCAGACCATAGTACGTCAAACCATTGGACCATACGAAGACCTGTTGTCCTCTGTGAAAAGAAGGAAAATTGGATATGGTCATGTATCGTAATAGGCAGGACTTGCCAAAACCATTCTACAAGGAACAGTGCGAGGAGGCAGAAGGAAAGAAAGACAGAAAGAAATGGGAGATGGACCGGTCTCACACTCAGCAACTGCCTAAGGGCAGTCTGAGAACCATGAGGAGTACAGGGAGTTGGTGTAAAGTCTTCTGTGGCGTCCCAACGGTCTTCAAGACTCTGGCATAGTTGATAGGTGATAATTGATAAATCACCTGGAGAATGGTCAGCTGTCATACAGACTGGTCCGCGATGTTCCAGGCAAGAGACATTAAACTGACGCGTACCTCCAGCGCAGCCTTTGTGACTACACACGAAATTTTGAGTTAAACATAAAGCCAAACGACAGGGTTATGATGTGATACTAAACCTCCAGGTAAGATCCTTATTAATTCATTGGCTAGGAGCTGTAAAAAAAGGTAAATTGCAAAATAAATTACAATTCCATATATATAGACGTTTTATAACTTAATGATTATGACCATGAATAACTAGTTGTTGTTCGTTTCTTTTCAAGACGTTTTGTTCGTCACTGAATAAGGAAAAGAATTATGTATGTTTTTTAAGAGGGGCACAATGAAGTACTTCAGCTCAACATAAGATTGTAATGATATAGTAAAGAGGTTTTTGTGGCATTGTTCCAAGGCTAAACTGGAACTGAAATTCCTTTGCGAGTCTGTGAGGATTTTGTTGTTATTAAATAGACATTTTGTGGCGTCGTTTCGATGCGACACTGACATATAGAATTGGTTTCTGATTTGGTAAGGAACTGGTCGCCTTTTGTCCGCACTAAGAATTTTTTTGTTGAGGACAATACTGTGAAGTAATAACGAGGAGAAACCTATGTGAATAGTGTAAAGCTTTAGTTGCATTACTAAAAGGGGCACTCAGATGTCTGTCTGCCATTCTTCATGTCGTTTAGTTGTGCATGTTACAGTTGCACTTCTTTTTATGTCTCCCGGCTCAATCCTTTGTTTCATGTTTTCCTTTATTCCTTTATTATGATGCTGTGAACAGAATTACTGTTTGACGACAACTCCCATCCTCTCCCTCACCCTTCCAGCCTTCCTCCTGCAAGTTGTATCTAGTCTGCATTACCTTCAAATTCTGTGAGGACATATTTTGCTGTGTGCTATGTTCAAGGATGAGTTAGATGGTAGTGATTTGTTTCAAACCCCATCCTCAGTGCAAAGCGACACACTTTCGAGAAAAAAAAAAGTGGCGCACGTGCGTGCACACACACACACACACACACACACACACACACACACACACACTGTCATATGACATCATTTATAGACCAGCTGACTATGATGGCTACTTTAAGCCAGGAGAAAAAAAGGATCAAATTTGGATGAGCTGAATACAGTCCACACAATGCCACCACTGAGACTGGGCCCAGAACATGAAAACTGGTTCCACACCTGCAACTGGGCACAGGGGAAGATGAAGTTGGTCCCACACCTGTGAGTGGGCACAAGGGGAGAAAACTCGCAAGTAGAGCACTGGTCAGCTGTCCAGAAAGAAAGACATGGCTGCTCAGGAGGTAGGCAGGCCAACTGACTATCAAAGATGAAGGCACTGGGGGGGGGGGGGGGGGGGGGGCAAGTTCTGGCCACCAAGTGGGCTGCCATACCACAGGAGGGGGAAGAGGACCGCTCGGACACTCCCACCAGAGCTCACACAGCCAGGCCAGAACCCCAGATGTGAAATCCCTACAAAGTGAACAACGCCACAAATACCCACTCTACCAACTATTCAACATCCAAAGTAGTGATAGATTAGAAAGAGCAGAATCGAAATGACCAAACCTGTACAACTCAGCAAAAATACACGAACGAGCAAATTGACTGAGCACTTTCGAAAACAAACTCAAATATTACAAAGTCTGAACATTTTGATCTAAAATGTTTAAAGTAAGCGCTATAAGTTAACTGCGATTGTCGCACAATGAACTGACCTAGGAAAAAAATATTCTTACCCTCTGGAGGCGGGGGGAGAGGGTGGGTGGGGACTAACGAGCACTACCCGACCAACAAGCGGGGACAGCGAGCGTACAGAGATGTGCCTGCCTCTACACCCATACTCAGTCTGTGCAAGTCTGTCAGCTGAATTGGTCAAGGTTTGGCGGTGAGGAATATTCAGACTGGAAACAAAGAGGGAAAGAAAGAAAACTTAAAAAAAATTCTCTCTGGCTATGCGCACAGCAGATACGCATAACTCATTGCAAATCATGCTTGTGTGTGTGTGTGTGTGTGTGTGTGTGTGTGTGTGTGTGTGTGTGTGTGTGTGTGTGCGAGTGTGCATGCGTGCATGTGTGTGGGTGTATGTTTGTGTGTGTGTGTGTGTGTGTGTGTGTGTGTGTGTGTGTGTGTGTGTGTGTTATTTCCCCAAAGTTGCTTTCTGATTCTGAACAAATGGAATATGTGAGGGGTAATGAAGAAAAAGGAATGGGTGAGATGAAGGCGAAAGAAAGTATTCTGGAAGAGTCAGCAACAGGGAGATGGATGAAGGGAATCATTCTCATTTCTTCATACATCCACTCACAGATACATGTGCACGTGCACAAGTATGCATCCAGCCATGCACACATGCATTTTGGCTTGATTGTTCTTTTGTTTGTGTGTGTTTGTGTGCTTGTTTGTTCCATTCTTGCCCAATCGCCGTTCTGTCCCATGTCTTTGACAGATAGATGCTGGAGAGACATGCTACATCTTCAACGATAGCCGAGGCCATCCGATTTCCCATGCGGATGCCCAGACAGAATGTCAGAACCGTGGAGCTTCTCTGGTCAGCCTGGATACTGCCCGTGAGGTAGAAACCTTCAGACAACTGATGAAGTACAACGCTGATGTCCATGTGTGGGTCGGTGCCGCGGCGGCTGAGTTTAGTGGAGCAAAGTTACATCTGAGCTCTATGTAACCATCCATCTGACTCTTCTTCAATCTAGGTTCTTTATGGCGTGATGCCATCCGATCCATCTTGATGCTAGGTTCTTCACAGTGTGATTTATTAAATTAATGTAATAGTACGAGGCTGGCAACAGTCTGAGCATGTTATGGTAGGCACACCATAGACCAAGTTGAATCATTTAGTGATTCATGGTGGGGAGAGATTTTTTCCCTTGAAGAGGTCTTTTTTAAACAAAAAAAAAAATGTTTACGAAGGGCTCTCTCTCTCTCTCTCTCTCTCTCTCTCTCTCTCTCTCTCTCTCTCTCTCTCTCTCTCTCTCTCCAAGGTCTGGCCAGTATGTTGGGCTAATGCACTGGTCAGACGTCTGGTAAGTCAAAGCCATGAGACCTTCTTCTTAATTCTCTCATCATAGTCATTCATTCATTTATCAGCTTAAAATCATGCGCAGTGTGATCTTCAAACATAGCAGATGTGGTGTAGCGTATATGGATTAGTCCGCACTCAGTGACGCCTTGATGAAACTGAAATTGAAACTGAAACTGAAACTCTCTCTCTCTCTCTCTCTCTCTCTCTCTCTCTCTCTCTCTCTCTCGCTCCCCCTCGCTCTCTCTCTCTCTCTCTCTCTCTCTCTCTCTCTCTCTCTCTCTGTACTTGCACCCCCCTCCACGACAAACTCCCTTACATTTCTTGCTTTAGACGAATTCTTTGTGCTCATCCCCGCAGGATTGATCCGGGGTCGTCTCAATCACACAACATTCACAGAGGTGCGGAAGCGAGCATGAGAGAAGAGACCAAGAGACTATGTTGCTTCCTCTTCTTCTGTGGAGGGATTTCCAGTTCACCCTGCGACACCATATTGGACACTGTCGCCTCTTCTTAATGAAGAGCCTGAATAGTAGTCCAGATATCTAGATCTTCCAGGATTCAACATAGCTCCCTTCCCTTGCCATTCCTGCACCCCTACCCCCTACTCAGAGAGAGAGAGAGAGAGAGAGAGAGAGAGAGAGAGAGAGAGAGAGAGAGACAGACAGACAGACAGACAGAGAGACAGACAGACAGACAGGCAGACAAAGATAGACAAACAGAGATACAGACAGACCTTCAGAGAGAGAGACAGAGACAGAGAACGAGGCAGAGAGACAAAGAGACAGAAGAAAATTCTTTAAAAAGGCGCACCCTATATGTGAACTGAAAACGATCAAAACTGAAATAAAAACTAGTTCCAGTTTGGTACTTTCTTTGATTGTGGTATTTGTATACCTTCATTTGTACGTGTGGTTTTTGCCCCACTGCCTCTGGTGCCGTATTCGTGCTTTA
The DNA here is from genome assembly GCA_016801955.1 of Conus betulinus. NCBI lineage: Eukaryota > Metazoa > Mollusca > Gastropoda > Neogastropoda > Conidae > Conus > Conus betulinus. The sequence continues at coordinate 174,620 of JADBJO010003160.1, read as the reverse complement.
CGTTTCGTGTGTGCTCTTGTTGTCTGTGCCCTTTTCGTCCGAGCCATTCGTGCACGTGCCGTTTTCGCTGCCATCTATTGCCTTTCTCTCGCATTCCAAAAAACGGTCAGGTTCCACCTGTGGGTATATTGCTGGAGATCTTTCTGCTTTGTTTTGATTTTGATGTCTTTTTTTGATAGTATTGTGGAGGGATTGATTTGAGTTTTGTCATTGTCGTAAGTTCCTTTCGTTACATTCCTGGGCTATCAATACAAAAACTGAATTTTCTACCGCTGAATTTTGTCCTTGAATCTTGTCAGTTTTCTTCTTTTAGCTCCTTCTTCATCAGAGATTGTCTCCATCTTGATGTTTCCGATTGTTCAGTGTATGTCTATGTCCATGTTTCAGTGGCTGCTCTTCGCATAGAAATTTCCATTTACTTCACTCAGGCTGGCATCACATTCATTGAATTCTGAAGGACATTTTGTTTTCGGCTTACAATTGAATGGCTCCACACAACCAAGTTACTAACCACTGTCTATCGGCAGTGAGTTGAAACACATTGTGTGTGTGCGACGTTGACACCGATACTGACCCAGACAACAGTTACCGTAAAACCTGTTCGCATGGACAAGCCTTGCTGTGGTGCCATACAAAACTGAATCAGTCCAGTTACACTCTCTGTAATCCAGTGCCTTGAGGCCTGCTCGTATATCAACTTGTAGTTGTAATTACTACACTAATCAGCGCAGCAGTTGGCTAATTCGTCCCCTTTCTTCAATCCACCCTACTACCACTTCAAGCAGCATGTATTTGTTGGACACATAAACGACCTGAGTCTTTCAAGAAAACATGATCGAGTCGTGACACAAGAAAACCTCTTCCCTGATGCCCCATCCACCCCATCCGCTCAGGTTGTCTGGAAATATATATTCCTATAAACACTGAAAAGTTTGATGGAGGCATTTTAGGCATGACCCCAAATCATTGCATTCTGACCCCTATCTCTACAACCCCTGTCCTCCTCAAACACAACATGTTTCTGGAAGATGTATGTATGACACTGAAATGAAGATAATGGTCTCCACTGGCACCGACTCAGGATATCCCCCTCCCCCCCTCTCCTCCCCAATCCAGCCTTACTCTGAAGTCCCGATTCCCAAAATTCCAAACCTGCTGATTTCACTACGGAACATGTACGTCAGGGAGAAACAGACCAAAAGAAACGAAAGTGATAAAGGTTTCTTTTCTCAGTGTCAGAGCCAACAGAAAGCAAAGAGCTGGCATGTGTTTGGGGCTGCCTAAATTATATCCACCTTTTTCCTTTCAGAAATATGCCATATTGTAATTTGCAACCATTTCAATTTTAAGGTGTCAGACTCATACATGGCTGATTCCTACTGGAGTCATTTCAGGTCTGCCCCACAGTTTACTTGAGGGCAGCTGACTGGTTTACTTCATGGAGTGTGTATCAATCCACATGTCGTAAGTGGTGACAGAACTCAGCGAGACACTGTGAATACTGGTCACCACCACTATCTCTCCGACAATTTCTTTCCTGGGGCTTAACTTTGCTCAACACTAACACGTTTCCACATGGTCCCCAATTTTAGTGGCTGTGTACAGTCATGACACAAACAGAAATGACACGACTGACGTGAGCTCGGACTGTTATATTTTAGCATGCTCATACAAACCCACAGATCACACACGCATGGACATGTACATGCGCATATACACACACGTGCAAACACAGGGAAACATACAGTTATAATTATGGCGAAGATGTTCATATGTAGGTACCCTAGGTCAGACCAGCGCGCTGTGCTCATGCATAGGTCAGCCTTCTGTTTAATCATATCATGAGACCTCCGTTTTAAATCCTTTCATCTTTCTCATTAATTCATTGATCCAGCAGCTGTCAATCCTTGCAGTGTGGTCTTAAAACCTAGCAGATGTGGTGCCACGGATATGGACTTGTCCGCACGTAGTTACACCTTGATGAAACTAAACCTCTAACCTAAAACTGAATAACAAGCTGGAGTATGGAATCATACACGTTTAAAAACGTATTTAATGAATAGTTGTAAACTTGCCTACGTGTTTTATATCATTAATGATCTTTTTCTCCACTCTGGATGTGTTTTATCACCGGGGGAAAAAAACACCTAAAACTCAACTTTGCTGTGAAATCAGTTCCTTTTCCAGTCTTGCAGATGTGAGCTTGCTTCATTCTGCTTTCATCTGACACAGAAAATTAAATCGAATCAGAATCATTTGTTACAATGGCCTTGAGTTGAGTACAATACCCGGTCTTAATTCATGCCTTCTTATGATCACTGGGTGGTTTTTCTTTCATTCCAAAAGGTCTGCTGCGCCTTATAAGTCATTCACGTATCCAGAAAACCCGAATTCCATACTAACGATGTCACAGCGGTTCCATTCTCGGTAGATTCTTGTTAGACGATGATACAGCGTGCCCTTAAAGTTGCGTTTTGCTAGTATTAACGAGAGAGAGAGAGAGAGAGAGAGAGAGAGAGAGAGAGAGAGAGAGAGAGAGAGAGAGAGAGAGACAGAGACAGACAGACAGACACAGAGGCAAAGAGACAGACAGAGATAGACAGAGGCAAAGAGACAGACAGAGATGGACAAGACACAGGTAGAGACAGAGAGGCAGTCTGACTGACAAATAAACAAGCAGATGCAGAGACAGACAGACAGACATACAACTGGCAGACAGACAGACAGACGGACAAACGGACGGACAGTTTTACCTTACACGAGGCATTTCTTTCAACATTTGTCGCTTAACGCTCGGTTCCCCACATCTCAGTTCCACTGCAATTCTGACAGGTACGCAAACACTTTACGTGGGAGAGTGGTGCCGTGCTCCACTTTCTGACTGAACGACATGGTCAGAAGGCAGACGAGAAATGTGTTCGATTCTCCAATACGTTCCGTCTAAGTGGATGTAACAGCTCGAAAGGATTTGTGTGTGAAGTGCCTTTGCTCTCAGGCCATCTCCACGTCAGCGAACCTGTCACGCTTCCTGTTCCGGTCAACACGACAAGGTCAGGTGTCCCTCTGGAGATCTGTCCCATGCAGCACATGACTCACCAGCTGCTGGCCTGTGATGTGAAGAGTCGGTGCAGGGAGCTGGAGAACATGGAGACATGGTACAGGGCGACCTGCAGTATATCCCAGGGACTGACACAGCCGTACTTTACTGTGACCTATCTGGGGAGTTTGTACCTTACAGTCTGGTGTGTGATTTTCGAAAGGATTGCTCCGGTGGACGTGACGAAGACTTCTGCCAACATCTTGCGTGCGAGGAAGACATGATAGACTGTGGCTACGGAAAAGTTCGTGCTTTAATGTTCTCACACACACACACACACACACACATTCACACATATACACACACACTCAAACACACACACACACACACACACACACACACGCGCGCGCGCGCGCGCGCGCGCACGCACGCACACACATACAGAGAGAGAGAGAGAGAGAGAGAGAGAGAGAGAGAGAGAGAGAGAGAGCTGTAGCTGTCCCACAGATATAAATTAAGAGCTAACACGACAGACAAAGTTTGAAAATATTTCCAATACTGAGATTCTGAAATTCAAGTAGCTGTCCTACAGATTTAAGTGAAAGAGCTGACATGGCAGACAAAGTTCGGAAACATATCCAATACTGAGATTCTCAAATTGAAGCTGCTGAGCTAACGAGTGTGCCTGCATGTCTGTACAATACGTCCACACGCTGCATTATGTCGTATTTCTGACAATACGCAGAGGCGTCTTTCGCTTTCTGTCGAGACAGACATTGTAAGGACTAAATGCTTAAAGAGCCGAGTGAACTGCACGGACCATCGTAGTGACATATACAAACACGCATGCACGTGCATGACCCACGTCTTCCTGCATGGAGGAAGTGAAACAAGAATCTATTTGTCCGATTTTCACACTTTTCCCCAAAGCGTCTTTTTCATCACATAATCCCATTCAGTTGATATTGTTTGTTGCCCAACCGACTGCAAAGAGGACATATCAGGACTGTCAATTATCAACATTGTCCCGTGCATGCTTTTAGTCGCTGTTCACAAACCCGTTGAAATAGAACGATGCCAAAAATTTTTTAAATGTAAGATGTCGAAAATTGGCTAGATACTGGGTCATCCATCTGTCAGGATAAAGAAATCCATCTCCTCATGCAGGTCTTTATTGCACTACAACCTCTGTCAACACAGGGATGTTTGAACATACAGGAGGCCTAATGGGGTATTTCAGCTGTAAAAAATTAAAAAACTGGACAAACAGGACTTCTTCAAGTGTCAGCCGATTCAGCAGTAACAGAGACAGCGCACTTTCAGAGCACCGTGACTCAAAGACCATTCAGGTCCGACTGTCGTGGTGAATAACACGCTGAGAGCATCATGACTGCTCTCTACACTTCCAGACAACAGTGCAAGGAGGCCACAGTTCTGTTGTTGATCTGTCTTTAAAGCTTTCCTGATGCTACAACCTCGTGAGATCGTGATCTGGGTTAGAAGCATCAGGAAAGTTGTACCTCTCTTTCAATACAAACACCATCAGCGACAGGAGTAGCAAAGTGGTGAAGGAGCCACTGGGAGAACTATTAATACCCAGACCTCTTGTCCTCTGACGTCCAGCTGTAAGCTTTTTTCCGATCAAATACGATTGATGCCTTCAGTGAAGCTGTATGGAAACCCATCCGTAATGGCACACAATGTTGTGATGGTCACATTAACTGCCGATGGCTCAGTCAGTCTTTTCGTTCTCAATTTTCAGGAACAACAAGTGTGTGAGCATGTGAAGCACCAATGAGTTTGATTAATTTCGCAATATGGAGAATATGTTCACAATTAACAAAAGTTCTTTGGGGTTTATTTGTACGAATAATCGGCTCAATAGTTGTCCATCTTTCGCAAGACGCCACAGGTAAACAGTTTGGGTATTTGTATTGTACGACGCATCCATCAGAAGAGATGAGTTTTAGATTAGGTAGAGAGCTAAATGAAGTCCCTCACACCCAAGCAAACGCTGCTGACAAAAGTTTGAATATTGATATCAAAATGCAGCTAAAGATCAAACACGATTCCATCCTCAATGTACAACAATTTCACACAAAACAAACAAGCACGACCATGGAAAGTGTCTCACTGAGCACAAATGCATACACGCACTCAGCTCAGCATTCACTCTGTGCACACGCAGTCTCTCCAAACAACCAGAAGGCGCACTACGATAACTCTTCGTCTCCCCTCCTCTCCAGAGAATAATTTACTAAACAATAATCAACTTTTCAAATCTTCAAATTTTTATGTTCCCTCCACTCCAGTGGAGGTACAAACATTCCACAGATCCACTAGCTGGGTCCAAATTTCATCTCATTATAAAGAAGAATTAAAGATGGCTAGTATCTGAATTCCGACCCAGGGGGGACAATTAACGTTTATTGTGGGTCAACATGACAAATTCTTTAAATTCTCTCACGACTGCGGCAGTCGTCGTCCTCTTCACAATTAGGTGCTGCCACAGCACTGTAGCCCAAATACTTGTTATGCAACTGCCACATTTGCTTGTACCATTACTGGTGCTGCCACAGCACCGGGAAGGGCTGAAACACGAATGAAGTCCGTGTAAGTAATCTATTTCAAAATCTGATATATTCTTTTCTTTTCCTTTTTTCACCTTTTCTTAACTCTCTCTCTCTTTCTCTCTCCCCATCTGTCTATACCTCACCTGGTAATGGTAGATTGCAGGTAAATCTCGTTCTGCAGTTCCAAACAACCTGTCTGGTCAGTGTCCCCAAGCCATCTCCTTCCTATACCTTATTTTCCCTTCCTGCGATCTTCCTGAGTACATATTCAGTGAGTACTCATCTAACTCTACGCATTAGCAGCAGCCTTGGTTACTTGACAATGGACAACGTCCCTCCATTCAACCAATAATCACCCTACGTCTATAGCCACAGCGACACTGATCACACTGGTCAAGCCACGTAAATTATCCTTTCTTTTACTTTTCCTTTCCCTACCTAGGGAAATGCTTTATATTAAATAAGGTCGTACGCGACGGAACGTCACATGTCGCCATGTGAGGCTCTGATCGGATTGCTTCCCGTCAACACACAAACTGCCCCACAGACTGTGTGCTGAAGCCTGGGAAAGAGCTCCAAAGCTGCCTTGCTGGATCTGGACCATCCCGGGGGAACGCTAGCTTTTCTTTTCTATGGGCGCTATAAGTGTATTAAATTGTTTATTTTTTTTTTTAGATATTCAACAATTGGGACGTTTGCCATGACGGGCAAGGAAAACAATGATTAACACTTTGGTTGCAAAGAAAAGTAAGCAATCATTGCCACAGAGTTGAGGAGCTCACACTGTCCTCTACATGACAGTCTGTCTTTAAAAAGACCTTTTTTTCAAGCTCTGGGGCTTCAGTCGCCTTTAACGCCATCAGATCAGTAGTCTTCCAAATGAATTCTTTCAGAAACGACTTTTTTCACCAGTAAAGCAGATCACAAAATATCATATCACAGCACGAGAGACATAAAGACACCAGCAACTGTAGCGATGTGGTTAGCGAAGCGGACTCATAGCTGGGAGTGGCGACTTCGGTTTCATCAGAGCCCCATTTATTTGTAAGATTGTTCTACGCAGGTCGGCTGTTACTACAGTGGAATTTGCTATGGACTCAACTGGGAAGACCGGGACCATACAGTTGAATTTTATCCACTCAATGAACGAGTCTCTGAGAGTGTCACTCCAATTTCCAATACTGCAGGTGTCTGTATCTCTCGAGCCCAGTTAATGCCGGCATATATCATGAGTAGTATCAAGTACAGCCTAGTCATAAGTCTCATACCGGAACGGAATTCCTATTGATCAACTTCTTCATCTTCTTCGAACAGCATAATCATATGCTGTATTTTTTTTATACGGTTTTATATAACAATTTTAGTTTTTCAGAGACTTTTTTCTTCCCACACTTTCTTTTCTTTTACTGTACTACCGTTCACTGCTGCTTTGGGGGTGCTGCTTGATACCGTTTTAATCCCTTGGTGTTGAGAATACCACGGGATTTTAGATCGTCGAATATCTTTATTTGATGCCAAGGGAGCATCATACACATTAAGCTGTGCCTCCCTGATGAGTCCAAATCAGCGGGTAAAGGCCTCAGAGCAGGTGACATGAATGGTTCTGTCTTTAAGATGGGTTTCCATGGTCCACATAGGCTGCTAATGTACAATTTTATATTTATCATAAATACTGATTTTCATTCTCATTTCCTGTATTCCCTCCCTCCCTCCCCCAACCCCACCCCTTACATTTTTCCTTCGAATCTTTGCCAAGTCATTAATGTAATGACGGAGGATTTGTTAGCCTGCACTTTGTTTTCTCCCAGTACAAGATTCACACACACACACACACACACACACACACAATATATATATATATATATATATATATATATATATATATACATATATATATATATATATATATATATATATATATATATATATATATATATATATATATATATATATATAAAAAAAATAAACTAAAATTCCAAGAATAAGTACCGAGCACCATTCCAGCAGCTTGGTGTTGCAATGACTGCAAGAAATATTGAATTATAAACAAAGCTTGCTCTTATGTCTTAGATTGTAGAAATAGGGGGTGATAAGCATTCATATCTGTAGTGGAAGATCATGATTTACCACTACAGATATGAATGCTTGTCACCCCCTACTTTTACAATCTAAGACATAAGAGCAAGCTTTGTTTATAATTATATATATATATATATATATATATATATATATATATATATATATATATATATATATCAAGAATATTACTAAAACGCCTAATAAATTTTTTTAAGTGCTCAACCCCTTGGGAGCAAACATCTGTTAAAATAGTATGGTAAAAGGAAGTTTTAAAATCAACAGATCTGTTTCGAGCGCTGGCTCTCCTCAGGATGGTTTTGGGTCGCCTACTGCCGGTGTTATATGGCCTAATGTCACTGTTCGCACGTGCGGATTGGCTGCACGTGTTGTTCGGTTTTTCAGTTGTTTACAGTTCAGGGTGCGTTTGTTACAACGATTTCCATTTGTGCCTGCAGTTGTTTACTATTTTTACTTTAGTATTTAGGGTTGCTAAGTATGGTTTGCATAGTATTAACCATTTTTCTGTTGAACATAGGTTGCATCTTTTTGAAATGTTATTGTATGGTGATGCCTTTTTTATGATTTTCCAGGATATGTTATAGTTTATTTTTTTTTGTCTTTAAGTCTCCAAATATATTTGCTCAGTTCTGTTTGGTTTTTGTATTTTACTTTGTTGAATGACTGTTTATGGTTTGCATATCTGGGTTTTGAAGTGATTTTCAGTGATCCCTATGTATGTTTCTTTTTCATTTTCTGATGTCACAGTGGCTTGGTATACAATGTTGTTATAGAGGCATTTGTTGCTTAAGGGACACTGTTCTTTTGTAGTACAATTGCAGGATTTCCTTTCTTCACCCTTCTTTGCTGTGTTGCTTTTCATTTTGTTGGATGAATCAATTATATTTTTTAAGGTTAGGCATGCATGAATATGATAGTTTGATGGTGTTCTTGTTGAATATTTTGGGACAATTTGTGTTTTTTTGGGAAGGATGCTATCAGAATTTTTAAAAAATTCTTTCCCTACTTTTGTTTTTTTTTGTCTTCCATACAAATATTAAAGTGTAAATTTGTTTCTTTTTGCCAAAAAAACGCTTTTGAAACACATAACCTCTTGTTTTGGCAGCTTACAAACCGATAAAATTTATCAAAATTGACATGCTCTCACCCCCGAAATATTGGAATGGACCTGTCGAATGATACCTCCTTGGAAAGGTCTAGACCTCTATTTTTAAACTGAAACCCTTTTAGGGGTCAATTTCCACGGTGTAAGCCAATCATCGTCCTTAAAAAGGGGGTATGACGTTTAAACAAAGCGTCACTAAGGTGGGATTCCCCACTGATGGTTGGCCCAAACGCGTTCACGTGACCAACACAAGCAACAATGGCGGCTTCCAAAGCGAACACGTCGGAGAATCTTAGGGCTAATATTTGTGATTTTTTAACAAAATCGGCTCGCGATGCCAGCATATTTTCATCAGATGAAAATGACATTTACGGGCTGGTGACTGAATATTTCCTGGACGACGATGGCAGTGTTTCTACTGATAACGAAGAGGAAATGGGTGATCGAAGTGACACTGACAGTCAGTGCTCCCAGACCTGCTCGGATCACGAAAGAAGCACCTGCACTCGTCCAAGTTCAAGAGCCCAATCTGTCTGTGAATGCCGACATAGCCAACGAAACCATGCTTGGACCTGATGCTGAAAGGCTGAAAGTTGAAGTTTTCGACTTCAAATGTCGAAATCGCCATGTGGCAGGTGCAAGCGGTGTCGTGACTGACAAGCAAAGCAGTGAAACTGACAGTGCTGAGCCAGTGTCCAAAAAGAAGGGATGCATTGCACAGTTCACTTCTGGCAAAGAGAATGACCATGGCTGAATTAGCTGAAGGTAAGCACACAGTTCAGTTAATATTTACTGTCATTGCATAATTGTTTGATTTGTGTTTAATTGTGGCAAGGTAAACATGATAAAACCAAAAGCATAACCTCATTGTGATGAGTCATGCATGCACACAACACACACACACACACACACACACACACACACACACACACACACACACACACACACACACACCCATAAGCTTAAAGCTGATGTAATTGAACAAAAAATAATCAAAAAGAGAGAAGTCCTCTCTGTTAAATTTAATTGTGATCAATATGCTTGTTTTTAACTTTACAAAATGCATTATGCTGGTACGTGGTAGTATTATGTGTATGTATCTGTATACTATGTGTGTCAGTTGCATGATTAAGTAATTGTACACTGTACAGTATGTGTGTGTGTGTGTGTGTGTGTGTGTGTGTGTGTGTGTGTGTGCTTTGTGTATCACTTGTATGAATGAATAATTGTAAAGTGTAGTGCGTACATTGATTGATTGTGTGTGTGTGTGTGTGTGTGTGTGTGTGTGTGTGTGTGTGTGTGTGTGTGTGTTTTCTGTATGCACACATGTGTAAATGAGTGGGCAAGAGGCTATTTTAATAGTGTGTGCTTGTGTGTTTACTATGTTTGGTTTTAGTGTGTATTGTGAGGTTCAAATTAACCAGGCATTTGTAATAACTAACTCTTTCTAAGGTGACTCAAAATAAGACTTTTTTTCAGCTGAGAAGGACATGCTGAGAAGGACATGCTTGCATGTACTCCCATGAACAACTCAGAGATCACTGATGGCAAGCCTTGTCGCCAGAAGACCAGAGAACATCAGCGCACAACATACACTGTCGACTTAAAGATTGTCTGCAGGGAATCTTTTAAGTTTATTTATGGGTAAGCAAATAACACAGAATCAGAAATTTGCAGAACTAGAACTTCTAGTTTTATTAATCCTTAATTTTTTTTTCTTGTCTCTCTTATTTTTTCCCAATGGAGTCTTTTATTTTTTTTAATTTTCCTCCTCACCTTACTCTTTTCAGTTTTTGTGACTCAGTCTCATCATGCATATCTGTCTGTTTCACAACTGATTAACATGTCTACTAGAATTAAATTTGATATTTAGCTTATAAAATATGAATTTTATTTTACTTTTTCACCTTTTTATTTTAAACCTTTTGGTTTAGTGGTATATTAAAATGGAAATATTATGAACATTTGATTTACAATTCATTAGTTTCATTTTATTTTCAACTAAGTATTTTATACTAAATTGTCAATATTTTTCTTAGGCAGAAATATTTTGTGACTGCTGCATAAAGACTCTTTGAAACAGACAAAATGTCAAATGTTTAGCAGCTTTTAGTTTGTGAACCATTGATTTAAATCTGAAATCAAGAAGAATTTTGTGTACACTGTTTATGATTGAAGTAATTGCTGACAGTTACACACACTTTACTAACAAACACTAAAAACAGACTTCACACACTGAGACAGCTTACAGTAACATCATTAACACAAAAAGTTGATTGAAATCACAGCTAATTGTTAAACACACTCTCCTAATAAATCTAAAACAAACTTCACACACGCTGACACAGCTTACATTAATTTTTTTTTTTTTTTTTAGCTTACAGTAACATTATTAACAACACAAAAGTTGATTGAATTCACTGCTAACAATTATACATGCTTTACCAATAAACACTAAAAGTAAACAGACTTCAGACACATACAGACACAGGTTACCTTTCTTCAAGTAGAATGATTAATTCCTGTCTTCTGGTAAGTGTTGCTAAGAACAGAATCCAACACCTGTTTCAGGATTAGTCAGAACAAGCTGACCGTTTTACTGCGTGTGTGTGTGTGTGTTTCAGGTCACCGTATGCTTGGGAAGACTTCTTTCTTCAAAATATGGCAGCAGCACCTTCCCTTCATTGTTGTTGGAAAGCCAGTGACGGATCTGTGTTGGCAGTGCAAACAAAACAATGAGAAGATCCGTCGCAGTACTGGTCTCCCGGAAGAAGAGAGTGGTGCCAGGCTTCGGGATCAGCTGGCTTACTTAGAGGCTGTTGAGGCAGAGCGGACATTTTACAACAGGCAGGTGGACCACAGCAAAGCTGCAACAGCTGCTGCCAGCATCACTGAGCTGGGACCCCATCCTGCCAACAGCTGGCCAGCCAGGATGCATTACAGCTGTGACTTTCCCCCAGCAAGTCCATCAGCCCAGCAGCCCTCTCCAGCCTGGTCCTATCTACATTTTGGTCCCCATAAAGTGCGGCATCTTTGGAGTCTGCTGTGAGGGTCTTCCACAGTAGATAAATTTACCTCCTTGATGAAGGTATGTCCAGCGACAAGGGTCCAGTATGGTGCTTTCTCTGCTGCACCATCTTTTCAAGCATTTTGGCCTTGGGGAGATGGAGGTGGATCTACACTGTGACAACTGCAGCGGCCAGAACAAAACCAAGTCCATGTTGTTGTATCTGGCCTAGCAAGTCATGCAGGGCCTTCACACCTCCATCACCGTCAACTTCATGCTGCCCGCCACACCAAATTTGCTCCTGATTGCTGTTTCGGCCTCCTAAAGCCACGCTTCAAACGTTGTGAAGTCCACTGTCTCAACGACCTGTGCCATGTCATCAACAGCAGCACCACCAAGGGCATCAATCGGGCGCAGATCATTGGCACAGAGACAGGGGAAGAGAAAGTCATGGTCTATGCCTGGCAAGCATTTTTTGATGTGTATTTTAAGGCAGTGAAGGGAATGAAAAAAATATTTTCATTTCCGTTTTTCCTCAGATGCTCCTGGAACTGTGTATGTGAAAACCACACTTGAGTGCAGAGGAGGAACAGATCCAGCTAGCATACTGTGTGGACACTGCCAGGCGTCGTCTGGGTCAGTCTCCCTGCCCGAATTCAGCCCCCTGGATTGTCAGCTGACCGCAGAGACTAGAGAGTACCTACGCCAGCACATCAGACCCTTTGTCAGACCTGATGCACAGGACATTTTCTGCCCCTAAGCCCCTGCCCATGCCGTAGTCACTAGTCCAGTACTGTGAGTAGAACATTATCTTCCTGTGGGAATTACTACTGTTCTCATGTGTGTTCAAACTACTTCATATGCATTCTAGTATTTCTACTGCTGCGGTCAGTGTAGTATCTTTTTTAGGTTATGTTTTTTTTTTTTTTTTTTAATTTTCCTTTATTTTCTGACTTAAGATCTTACACTAGCAGTTACTGAATAAAAGCACAAAAAAGGTTACCTCAAGTAGTATGCTTATGTGAATTAATTTACTGATATAAATTTAAAGCAGCTTATTCTTTTCTCTATGTTATTTTTCAATTTATCCAAAATCTTTTTTTTAATAAAATCTAGAAATGTCAATATGTTTTCCCAAAAGTTTGTGTGGTGATACAGAATGGTCATGTGCATGTTTGTGCCAAGTTTCAACAAGATATCTTAATTAGAAGTACTTGGTTGCTATGAACATGTATTGAAACTTTTCGGCTCCAATTTCTCTTTTCGCTGTATTGACGGGGTCTTAACTTCAAATCACAATAACTTTGCCAAAAACAGTCCGATTTACAATCTGTTTTTCTTGTTGGAGAGCATTTTTATTGTAAAATTACAAGATATAATAACTCTGAACTGTAAACAACCTGAAAAACCGAACAACACGTGCAGCCAATCCACACGTTGAGCACTTTAAAAATTTTATTAGGCGTTTTAGTAATATTCTTGATAATAGCTCCTCGAGTTGAGCACTTTGGCCTAATGAATTTCAAAATGGAGGAAATCAATTTTAGACAATCAACAAAAAATATACCATTCTCCAACCCGCAATTCTACTTAAAAGGTTAATAGAACAAACTGAAAAATTCGTACGAAACATGAGATGGAAAGCGTTTTTCTTCCTGAACCCGAATGCAAAAAAAAGAGGAAAAAAAAACACATATGGCTTCAAATCATGGCGATCTCCACCGGCCATAGATGAAATGAAATCTTTCGAGGATAAAATGAAAAGAATGATAGCCAACATAGAATTCAAAAAATCAAACAACGATTTCCAAACATCATTAAAAAAATGAAATAAAACAAATACAAAATGACAAAAAAATATTCGTGAAGGCTGACAAAACCAGTAATTACTACAAAATGGAACCAAACGAGTACTCACAACTTCTTGATAAAACACATTCAAAAAAAACTACAAAAAAGCTGATAAAACCATACACAACAACATCCGAAAAAAAAAAAAAAAAAACTCGTACACCACATGGATCTAGGTGACAGGGTAGAAACAACAGCAATAAAAGAAGCCTTCATAACTCTTAAAGACCATAAACCCAATTTCCACAACAACCCAACATGTAGACTAATAAACCCATCTAAATCTGAACTGGGCAAAATAAGTAAGAAAATCCTAGAAAAAAAGCCATAAAAAACATAAAATCAAACACGAATACAACCTCTGGAAAGAACACATATGAAGTTATCCAATGGTTCAAAAATCTTAACAAACAGAAGAACACAGTATTCATCACATTCGACATAGTAGACTTCTACCCATCCATAGATGAAGAGCTACTCACTAAAGCTCTGAAATTTGCTAATAAACACACAGACATAACAGGGTCAGAAATGGAAATCATTCTCCACACCAAGAAAACTTTACTCTACAGCAGAAATGAAACATGGATCAAGAAAACGAACAGAAACTCAACATTTGATGTGACCATGGGATCGTATGACGGTGCCGAAACATGCGAACTGGTCGGACTGTTCATGCTATCCAACATCCAAAAACAACTCGGAAAGCAAGTCGGACTATACAGAGACGACGGCCTCGCCGCGCTAAACACAATCAAAGAACCATCGAAAACAAGAAAAAAAAGAACTATGCAAAATTTTCCAAAACCATAACTTAAAAATCACCATCGAAGCAAACAAAAAGGTAGTGAACTACTTAGACATAACACTTGACCTCAACAACTACATATATAAACCATACAAGAAACCTAATGACACTCCATTTATGTAAACATCAATAGCAACCACCCACCATCTATACTAAAAAAACCATACCCAATGGCATAAACAAGAGATTATCTAATCTGTCACATAATGAAAGAGTATTCAACAACGCAGCAGCAGCAGATACCAAGAGGCATTGCAAAAAAGTGGTTACAGCTACAAACTACAATACAACCCAGATAAACAACATGAACAAAAAAAAAAAAAAAGCAGGAAAAGGAAAATCACATGGTACAACCCTCCATATGATGGACGAGTAAAAACAAACGTAGGGAAAGAATTTTTTTTTAAATTCTGACAGCATCCTTCCCAAAAGAACACAAATTGTCCAAAATATTCAACAAGAACACCATCAAAAACTATCATATTCATGCATGCCTAACCTAAAAATAATTGATTCATCCAACAAAATGAAAAGCAACACAGCAAAGAAGGGTGAAGAAAGGAAATCCTGCAATTGTACTACAAAAGAACAGTGTCCCTTAAGCAACAAATGCCTCTATAACAACATTGTATACCAAGCCACTGTGACATCAGAAAATGAAAAAGAAACATACATAGGGATCACTGAAAATCACTTCAAAACCAGATATGCAAACCATAAACAGTCAAACAGTCATTCAACAAAGTAAAATACAAAAACCAAACAGAACTGAGCAAATATATTTGGAGACTTAAAGACAAAAAAATAAACTATAACATATCCTGGAAAATCATAAAAAGGGCATCACCATACAATAACATTTCAAAAAGATGCACCTATGTTCAACAGAAAAATGGTTAATACTATGCAAACCCATACTTAGCAACCCTAAATACTAAAGTAGAAATAGTAAACAACTGCAGGCACAAATGGAAATCGTTGTCAGCAAACGCACCCTGAACTGTAAACAACCTGAAAAACCGAACAACACGTGCAGCCAATCCGCACGTGCAAACAGTGACATTAGGCCATATAACACCAGCAGTAGGCGACCCAAAACCATCCTGAGAAAATTTTATTAGGCGTTTTAGTAATATTCTTGATAATAGCTCCTCGAGTGAGCACTTTGGCCTAATGAATTTCAAAATGGAGGAAATCAATTTTAGACAATCAACAAAAAATATACCATTCTCCAACCCGCAATTCTACTTAAAAAGGTTAATAGAACAAACTGAAAAATTCGTACGAAACATGAGATGGAAAGCGTTTTCTTCCTGAACCCGAATGCAAAAAAGAGGACAAAAAAACACATATGGCTTCAAATCATGGCGATCTCCACCGGCCATAGATGAAATGAAATCTTTCGAGGATAAAATGAAAAGAATGATAGCCAACATAGAATTCAAAAAAAATCAAACAACGATTTCCAAACATCATTAAAAAATGAAAAAAAAACAAATACAAAATGACAAAAAAAAAAATTCGTGAAGGCTGACAAAACCAGTAATTACTACAAAATGGAACCAAACGAGTACTCACAACTTCTTGATAAAAACATTCAGAAAAAACTACAAAAAAAGCTGATAAAACCATACACAACAACATCCGAAAAAAAGAAAAAGAACTCGTACACCACATGGATCTAGGTGACAGGGTAGAAACAACAGCAATAAAAGAAGCCTTCATAACTCTTAAAGACCATAAAACCCAATTTTCCACAACAACCCAACATGTAGACTAATAAAGCCATCTAAATCTGAACTGGGCAAAATAAGTAAGAAAATCCTAGAAAAAGCCATAAAAAATATAAAATCAAACACAGAATACAACTCTGGAAGAACACATATGAAGTTATCCATGGTTCAAAAATCTTAACAAACAGAAGAACACAGTATTCATCACATTCGACATAGTAGACTTCTACCCATCCATAGATGAAGAGCTACTCACTAAAGCTCTGAAATTTGCTAATAAACACACAGACATAACAGGGTCAGAAATGGAAATCATTCTCCACACCAAGAAAACTTTAGTCTACAGCAGAAAATGAAACATGGATCAAGAAAACGAACAGAACTCAACATTTGATGTGACCATGGGATCGTATGACGGTGCCGAAACATGCGAACTGGTCGGACTGTTCATGCTATCCAACATCCAAAAACAACTCGGAAAGCAAGTCGGACTATATACAGAGACGACGGCCTCGCCGCGCTAAACAACAATCCAAGAACCATCGAAAACAAGAAAAAAGAACTATGCAAAATTTTCCAAAACCATAACTTAAAAATCACCATCGAAGCAAACAAAAAGGTAGTGAACTACTTAGACATAACACTTGACCTCGAAACCACTACATATATAAACCATACAAGAAACCTAATGACACTCCCATTTATGTAAACATCAATAGCAACCCCCCACCATCTATACTAAAAAACCATACCCAATGGCATAAACAAGAGATTATCTAATATGTCACATAATGAAAGAGTATTCAACAACAGCAGCAGCAGAATACCAAGAGGCATTGCAAAAAAGTGGTTACAGCTACAAACTACAATACAACCAGATAACAACATGAACAAAAACAAAAAAAAGCAGGAAAAGGAAAATCACATGGTACAACCCTCCATATGATGGACGAGTAAAAACAAACGTAGGGAAAGAATTTTTTAAAAATTCTGACAGCATCCTTCCCAAAAGAACACAAAAATTGTCCAAAATATTCAACAAGAACACACATCAAACTATCATATTCATGCATGCCTAACCTTAAAAATATAATTGATTCATCCAACAAAATGAAAAGCAACACAGCAAAGAAGGGTGAAGAAAGGAAATCCTGCAATTGTACTACAAAAGAACAGTGTCCCTTA
>JADBJO010003160.1:129135-141635 GCA_016801955.1 Conus betulinus | reverse complement strand
GGATCAAGACCACTTGACATTCCCTTAGATTTAAGTGAATGCTATTCTATAATAAACGAAGCGTCCAGTAAAAATTTTTTAGAAATGTATTAGAGAATTCAGAAATTAACTATTACCACAACTGTATTAAACCTAATTCTGGAAAAAAATCTATTGGCCTGATCAAGACCTGACCTTGCCTCCATACCTAGAGAAATACAAAACTTAATGCACAGAATGCGTTTGAATTCACTTCGAACAAAAATTTAGTAAAAATGTTACATGTATGTGTGGAGAAAGACTTTGGAGTTGAACATCTATTAATTCACTGTTCAAGAGCAAAAAAGGTTATTAGCAAAACTGGTGACGATATTTCATCTGATGGATCCGGTTCCCTGTCTCTGTCTAGAGTATTAAATGACTGGTTTTTATCTTTACACAATCTGCAAAAGTTTGTCACATAGTTCAGTTGGTATTTATCTTTAAATTTGTTTAACATTTTTTTCTGAGTGGTTAACCATTCGTCCTTCTACACATTAATTGACCTGATCGTACTACCTATCCAAATATGATTGACAGTGCTCAAGAACTGACAAAGTGGTCCATTGGACGATTTCCTTATATTTTTATATATTGTGTAATTGGATTTTTCTTCGCTTTAAAAGTAATGTTTCCCCGAGATGAGGAGGGGGGAGGGGTTGTTTATTTGTTATTGTAATTTAATCAGACAGGCATGCACATGTTCACACAGACACACGCAGACACACTCTCACACAGACACATACACACGCGCTCGCGCACGCGCGCGCACACACACACATGCATGCACACACACGCACGCGTGCACACGCACACGCGCATGCGTGCGCGCACACTTACACACATTCACATCGTCTGATATCACTTTTCGTGGAAATACGTTAAACTGAACAACAACAACAACAACAACAACAATAACAACACACACACACACACACACGCGCGCGCGCGCACGCACGCACGCACGCACGCACGCACCCACACACACACACACACACACACACACACACACACACACACACACACACACACACCTCTGTCATCAGTCACGACATCAAAGTCTATCCACCTCCGGTTATAAGTCATTTTTCACACAAACACTCTCAACCACACAGGTAATAAATCATTGTTTCAGGTATCAGTGCTATTGTTAGTGCAAAAGCGGGTATACTATCTTAAGAGCTATCGATTTGTTTCTGCCTGACTCAGTATGAACGCAAATAACGCATCTGTCAATCTAAAAGTTTACGTACGGTAAAAGACTCTAGCACAAGTACAACATTTACACTGATACTTATATTTCATACAACTTGTGCTTTGGCAAATCCTCTTCAATTTAAGAAGAAATCGTTTCATTCATAATAGTGCATCATGTGTGTTGAATTATGTTTAAGTTTGGATGTCTTGCACATTTTAAGCCTTGGAAAGTACTTACTACTGTTGCTGCTGCAGCTACAACTAACATTACCACCACATCACTACAACCACCACCACCACGACTACTACTACTACTACTACAACTACTACAACTACTACCACCACCACATACTACGAACACCACCAACACCACTACTGCTATTTCTACTTCTACTACTACTACTGTTGCTGCTGCTGCTGCTACCATCACCACTATGACAACTACCACTAATGCTGCTGCTATTAGTACTACTACTACTACTACTACTACTACTACTACTACTACTACTACTACTACTACTACTACTGTTGCTGCTGCTGCTATCATCACCACTATGATGCAACTACCACTAATGCTGCTGCTACTAGTACTACTACTACTTCTACAACTACCTCTGCTGCTGCTACAATTACTGCTGTTACTACTACTACTACCGCCATCACTACCACCACCACCACCACCACCACCACTACTTCCACTATCTCCACACCATCACCACCACTACTGCTACTACTATTGCTACTACTACTACTACTACTACTACTACTACTACTACTACTACTACTACTACCACCACCACAGTCACTACTGCTGCTGCTACTACTACTACGACTACTACTACTACGACTACTACTACTACTACTACTACTACTACCACCACCACAGTCACTACTGCTGCTACTACTACTATCACTAATACGACTACTGCTACTAATATTACGACGACCACCACCACCACCACTTCTACTAGTACTATTACCATTACAACACACACACACACACACACACACACACACACACACACACACACACACACACACACACACACACACACACACACAGGTATTCACCTCGAAAAACCTGCCTCCTTTGCACGCATTCACTTTATTGATTTCTCATCAGCATTCAACACCATACAACCACATCTGAAGGCAAAGAAACTCATTAACATAAATGTGTGTAACAAGCTCATTCTTTGGATAATTGATTTTCTAACACAGAGGACACAGTCTGTTCGATATCAAAGTGTTGTTTCGTCTTCCAGAGTCATTTCAACTGGCGCACCCCAGGGTACTGTTTTATCTCCAGTGCTTTTTACTCTGTACACAAATGATTGTTCAGGAAGTGATTCAACTTTGTACATGAAATATTCAGATGACTCAGCACTTGTGGATCTTTCCAACTCTGACTCTGTTTACTTCAAGGAGGTTCAAAGATTTGTTGACTAGTGCGATCATAACTATTTTGATCTGAATGTAATAAAAACGAAAGAAATGTTGATTGATTTTAGAAAGAATCCAAAAGTTGTACCACCGCTTTTTATCAAAGGTGCTGAAGCAGAACGTGTTGAATCATACAAATATTTAGGAACTTCTATAGATGATAAGCTGAATTTTAAATCCCATGTTGATTATGTCCGCAACAAAATGTCAAACCAGATTATATTGTCTTCGCAAGCTGCGATCATTTCATGTGAATACTGACATTATTCATGCTTCTTGGAATCTGGTTTAACTTTCTCATTTATGTGTTGGTATGGTGGGTTGACTGTGAAGAGTAGAAATGTGCTTGAGAAAGTGGTGAACGTGGGAGGAAAAATTGTTGGTGAGAGACAAAAAAAGTCTGAGTGAGCTGTACAGGTGCCGTGTTGTTTGTAAAGCGAAGAAGATTGCGTGTGACCAGACCCACGTTCTTGCAAATCAGTATGACCTTCTTCAGTCATGACGAAGATATCGATCGGTTAAATGCAGAAGTGTCAGATTTAAACAAAAATTTTATTCCCCTGTCCATTGATTTTATGAACCGAGGTGATGTTTAATTGCTTTTTTTACTATGATTATTGTTACATTTTGTTTTTATATAGATACATATAATTTTAACTCAGAGCGAGCGTACAGTTGCATTTAGATAACGAATAGTGTGTCATTTTAGTTTAAAATCTCATCTTAGAATTTATTGTCAAATGCGTTGTAGGAATGTAATTCTATATAGTATTATTTTTATATTATACAGTCACCTTGAAATCCAGATTCTTTTATATGAATGTATGTCATATGTGAGAAAATGGTTAATGTGACAAAATTATTGTTTATTTGCTATGAATGTGTGCGACCACAAATTAATTTCTCGAATTGAGATAATAAAGTTTACTTCACTTGACTTGACTTGACTTGACTTGACTTGACTTGAAGAGTACACGATATTTCGTGTTCAGAGTTTTCTTCATTTCACAGTTCCGCTCTTCCAGCGGCCTGATGGGACAATGTCCAGACAGTGCCTTGCTGACGTGCTCAGAGGGCAGGACGTTCAGTACGGCCTGTTCAGTTGGCGTGTCAGTTATAGCATGTGACGTATTCCTCTGTTTCTCACACGGGGAGGCTTGGCTGTCGTGTTGCCCTATGTTATCAAATCGACCACAGTAGCGTGTGCAAACGAGCAAACAAGTAGATCGGTAGATAAATAAATAAATGAATGAATGAATACATACATACATACATAAATACATAAATGAAAAAGTAATCAATAAACAAAGAAATAAAGTAAAAAATGATGAATACGCAAGTAAACGAATGAATGTATGGATCAGTTTTAAACAAATGAGTAAATAACTAAGTAAATGAATAGATAAATAAAACAAAATATACATAGAAGAAGAAGAACAGCAACAGCCACAACAACAACAACAACAACAACAACAACAACAACAAGAGCAAGAACAAGAAGAATAAGGAGAGCAAGAACAAAAACAAGAAGACAAGTGAAAACAATATGAATGAAAGAAAACAATATGTTGAGTAGTGATTATGGAACATTCTGATTCATGTGCAAAGATGTTTTCCCGTCATGTCCTGTCTTCAAGGGGCCGTATTCATGTGCTTTAGTTCCGACCTAGCTCTGCGTGGTCGGCTGGTCTTTCGTTCAGAAACAGGAACTGAAACTAATTGTTCTTTATTTGAGAATCGATTAAATCTTTAAAGAAAGAGTGTGTTTTGATAGCCTGACTCGGCTTCGAAGGAGAGGTTTACACGTACTGTGGAGCTGACAGACATGAAGAAGAAGTGTCCACATTGTGTTGGTTTGAAAGAGCGATGTGACTATATAGATTTTTCAACACACTGTGGTAGTTTGATAGACCCACAGGAAACATTTTACACTGTGGTGGTTTGATAGAGACGTACATGGCTATGTAGGAGATGTTTACACACACTGTAGAGGGTTGATAGAAATGGCTGTTTAGGAGAGGTTTTACACACACTGTAGAGGATTGATAGACATGGTTGTGTAGGAGAGGTTTACACACACTGTAGAGGATTGATAGACATGGCTGTGTAGGAGAGGTTTACACACACTGTAGAGGATTGATAGACATGGCTGTGTAGGAGAGGTTTACACACACTGTAGAGGGTTGATAGAAATGGCTGTGTAGGAGAGGTTTACACACACACTGTAGAGGATTGATAGACATGGCTGTGTAGGAGAGGTTTACATACACTGTAGAGGTTGATAGACATGGCAGTGTAGGAGAGGTTTACATACACTGTAGAGGATTGATAGACATGGCTGTGTAGAAAAGCTTTACACACCCTGTGAGGAATTGATAGACTGGCTGTTAGGAGAGGTTACATGTAGAAGGTTGATAGACATGGCTTTACATACACCATAGAGGATTGATAGACATGGCTGTGTAGAAAAGCTTTGCATGCACTACAGAGGATTGATATATGGCTGTGTATTTGACAGCACTATAGGGATTGACAGACACGGTTGTGTAGACGAGGTTCACACACACGGTAGACGCTTGATAGACATGGCTGTGTAGAAGAGGTTTACACACACTGTAGATGGTTGATAGACATGGCTGTGTAGAAGGGGTTTACACAAACTGTAGAGAGTGGATAGGCATGTCTGTATAGAAAAGGTTTACACATATTATAGACGATTGATAGACGTGGCTCTGTAGGAGATGTTTGCATACACTGTAAAATAATGTTAGACATGGCTGTGTAGAAGGGGTTTACACACACTGTTAGAGATTGATAGACATGTCGGCGTAGAAGGGGTTACACACACACTCTAAAAGATTGATAGACATGTCCGTGTAAAAGGGGTTTACACACAATCTAAAAGATTGATAGACATGTCTGTGTAGAAGGGATTTACACACACTGTAAAAGATTGATAGACATGTCTGTGTAGAAGGATTTTACACACACTGTAAAAGATTGATAGACATGTCCGTGTAGAAGGGGTTTACACACACTGTGAGAGGTTGATAGACATGTCTGTGTAGAAGGGGTTTACACACACAGTAAAAGATTGATAGACATGTCCATGTAGAAGAGGTTTACACACACTGTAAACGATGATGATAGACATGTCCATGTGGAAGGGGTTTACGCACACTGTAAAAGATTGATATACATGGCTGTATAAAAGGGGTTTACACACACTGTGAGAGGTTGATAGAAATGTCCATGTAGAAGAGGTTTACACACACTGTAAAAGATTGATAGACATGTCCGTGTAGAAGGGGTTTACATACACTGTAAACGATTGATAGGCATGTCCATGTAGAAGAGGTTTACATACACTGTAAAAGATTGATTGACATGGCTGTGCAGAAGGGGTTTACACACACTGTAAAAGATTGATAGACATGGCTGCGTAGGAGATGTTTACACACTCTGTAACGTAATGATAGACATGACTGTGTAGAAGGGATTTACACACACACTGTAAAAGATTGATAGACATGTCCGTGTAGAAGGGGTTACACACACTGTAAAAGACTGATAGACATGACTGTGTAGAAAGGGCTTACACACACTGTAAAAGATTGATAGACATAACTTTGTGGAAGAGATTTACACAGACTTTAGAGGATTGATAGATATGAATTTGTTGGAGAGATTTACATACAATGTAAAAGATAAATAGACACGGCTGCATAGAAATGGTTTTACAACATCGTAGAGGGTTAACAGACATGATAGTGTTGGAGAGGTTTACACACACTGTAAAAGATTGATAAACATGGCTGTGTAGGAGAGGTGTACACACAGTACAGAGAGTTGATAGAGGTGGCTGTGTAGGGGAGGTTTGCACATACTGTAGAGGATTAATAAACATAGCTGTGCAGGAGAGGTTTACACACACTGTAGAGGATTAACAGAAATAGCTGTATAGAACAAGTTTACACCACTGTAGAGGATTAATAGACATAGCTGTTTAGGAGAGGTTTACACACACTGTAGAGGATTAATAGACATGGCTGTGTAGGAGAGGTTTACATACACTGTGAAGGGTTGATAGACATGTCTCTCTAGGAGAGGTTTACACCCTGTAGTTGTTTAATAAACGGTATATAACTGTGTAGGAGAGGCTTACAAACTGTGGAGTTTTGACAGCCAGGTGTGTATAGCTGCAGGTGTGTCTTACAGACATTGTGGAGGTTTGATGTACTGATGTAGCTTTTGTACAGTGTTTGCTGTGTAGTTTTGATATGCAATTTCCATAGTGTAGGAGAAGTTTATACACGCTGTGAAGGTTTGATATACAAATATGCTTATGCACGAGAAGTTTATACACGCCAGAGAATGTTGATATACAAATAGGATTAAAATATCACGTTAAAAAAAAAGAAGCTGATCATTAACAACTATAGAGAATATATATCCCTCAAAGTATGCCAAGAATAAAATAGGTACAAAAGAACAGCAAACTCAAGAACGCGCACACAGAGAGGGGGAGGGGACAGACAAGCACCTGCCGCACAACTTGTTTCCAGCTGTGACTGAAATACGCCTAATAATCCTTCTCCATGCTTTGGCTTTGGATAGATGTATATTGTCAAAATCTGTGCACATTTCTCGTAATGAGCTGTCGAACATGTCCTGGGCCAGTTTCTATTCAATACTACAGTTGTCTGTATCTCTCGGGCCTGGTTGACGTCGGGATGTGTGTGTGTGTGTGTGTGTGTGTGTGTGTGTGTGTGTGTGTGTGTGTGTGTGTGTGTGTGTGTGGGGGGGGGGGGGGGGGCACGTCTTTTTCATCTTTAATCTCAGGTGATTTCAGCGTTGTCCGAACGATTTTTTTGTTTGTTTTTTGGAATTTTAGCTTTAGTGCTCAATTCTGGAAAAGCTAGAGCTACCGCAGAAAATCTCGGATTTCATAAGCTAAGTCAACGGATGTCACAGAGAGACCGTAGGAAAGTGCCAGGAAGACATCAGGAAGTGTCTGTTGCTTGTACGGGGGACACTTCGGGTTTGGTTAGACACAAATCTTGTAGACATTGTTTCTTCTCTTTATTCAGTAATTGGACCCTTCCCTTTCACGTACTGTGCTAGACAAGCTATTATAGAACAACAACAGAAAGGAATGTATGTGTGTGTGTGGGGGTGGGGGGGTGGGGGGGGGGGGTTGAAATTATCATAACCAAAGTCTATTTGAATGAGAAGAATATAAATGATCAGTATCACAAAATCCTCGCTTCACAACTTGGGCTTAGAAAAAAATGCATTTCAGTAGCTTCCATACAAAATCAGTCCTCTACTTCCTTGGAACCTCTGTCTGAAATAGAACATTACAGCAAAAAGGGGATTTCACACGTCTAGTTGCCTTTCAAGAGAGTAGGGCTTGGTGGTAGTAGTAGCTGTCATATGAAAAAAGTAACTGTGAGTTAAAAATTGAAAAGACAGCAAGACTGATTTAGGTAATTTTATTACGTTTGACCAAAGCATAATATAAAATCACAATGCCACTCTTCTAATTTTCGGCCACGTGGCCTTTTTCAAGAGAAAAAAAAACAAAAAACAATACAACTATGTGATGTCCATCTTTGGCAACTGGTCAGAGCAAAGAATTGACGTCATATATATATATATATATATATATATATATATATATATATATATATATATATATATATATATATATCAAGAATACCACTAAAATGCCTAATAAAATTCTAAAATGCTCAACCCCTTGGGGAGCAACATCTGTTAAAAATAGCATGGTAAAAGGTAGTTTTAAAATCGACAGCTCTGTTTCGAGCGCTGGCTCTCGTCAGGATGGTTTTGGGTTGTCTACTGCCGGTATTATATGGCCCAATGTCACTGTTTAGACGTGCGGATTGGCTGCACGTGATGTCAGTTTTCAGGTTGTTTACAGTTCAGGGTGCGTTTGCTGATAACGATTTCCATTTGTGCCTGCAGTTGTTTACTATTTCTACTTTAGTATTTAGAGTTGCTAAGTGTGGTTTGCATAGTATTAACCATTTTTCTGTTGAACATAGGTTGCATCTTTTAGAAATGTTGTTGTATGGTAATGCCTTTTTTATGATTTTCCAGGATATGTTATAGTTTATTTTTTTTCGTCTTTAAGTCTCCATATATATTTGCTCAGTTCTGTTAGGTTTTTGTATTTTTCTTTGTTGAATGACTGTTTATGGTTTGCGTACCTGGTTTTGAAGTGATTTTCAGTGATCCCTATGTATGTTTTTCTTTTCATTTTCTGATGTCACAGTGGCTTGGTATACAATGTTGTTATAGAGGCATTTGTTGCTTAAGGACACTGTTCTCTTTTAGTACAATTGCAGGATTTCCTTTCTTCACCCTTCTTTGCTGTGTTGCTTTTCATTTTGTTGGATGAATCAATTATATTTTTTAAGGTTAGGCATGCATGAATATGATAGTTTGATGGTGTTCTTGTTGAATATTTTGGACAATTTGTGTTCTTTTGGGGAAGGATGCTGTCAATACTTTGAAGAATTCTTTCCCTACGTTTGTTTTTACTCGTCCATCATATGGAGGGTTTGTACCATGTGATTTTCCTTTTCCTGCTTTTTGTTTTTTGTTCATGTTGTTATCTGGGTTGTATTGTAGTTTGTAGCTGTAACCACCTGTAAGATAGCGAACTGGCGTAATCAAATTCAGACAGATTAGTTCGCTATATTACAGGATAAAACTTCATCACAAAATACAGCAAAAATGTTAGATGTTTATGTGGTGAACAAATTTCTAGCAAGCACATCATTTTTGAATGTCAGAGGTTAAGACCTATCTTACCAGTGATTTCTGAAAATTGTATTGAAGGCGTTTTCAAAAATGCTACTAGTTTGTTTAATATTGCGAAATGTTTACTTCATAGTCTTGTAGGACATTTGTTATAGACTAGTTGATTGCAATTGTTAATGTTCATTTTTCTGACCTTTTTTTCTCCCCCCTTATCAAAGACAAAAACACATACACAATACGGTCCCCCTCCCCTCCTCCTCCTCCCCCGATCCCCTCCCTCCCCCCTCCCCCCCCCCGTCTAATATCACTATGTGGATAGACGTTAAATTGAAGACAACAACAACAACTTGCCCCCACCCCCCCACCCCCCACCCCCTTTTCTTTTTTTTCTCTCCCTTGTTGATGACATCACATATTATGATGTCATGCCAAAACTTGCGTAATATATATATGACGTAAATTCTTTTGCTCTGACCAGTTGCCAAAGATTGACATCACATAGTTGTATTGTTTTTGTTTTTTTTTCTCTTGAAAAAGGCCACGTGGCCGAAAAATTAGAAGAGTGGCATTGTGATTTTCTATAATGTTTTCTTCCCTTTGGAGGACTATTGCTTTTGTTTCCAAAGCATAATAGTTTGCTATCAGTGAACGTGTATCGTCAGGTCGTCAGCTGTGTCTTCGTATCATACTTTCAAGACATCAGAACCTATGCGATATAATATAGTCTGCGTTTGTTGACGTCGTACTTTAGGAACCACCAGGGGAGACAATATCATATAGTTTCAGTTTCATCAAGGAAGTGTCACTGCATACCGACTAGTCCATTATACGCTACACCCGCCGTGGCGAAGTGGTTAGCGTCGCGGACTCCCGGCTGGGAGTTCGTGGGTTCGAATCCCATCAGAAGTCATGTGGGTTTTTCTGCCCCGACTGGCTCCTACCCAGAGTTGAGTTTGCTGCGGACTCAGTTGGGAAGACTGGGACCACACAGTTGAGTTTCATCCACTTAATGGATGCGTTTCTGAGAGTGTTGCTCAAATTTCCTGACCAACACTGCAGGTGTCTGTATATCTCGGGCCTCGTTGACGCCGGGATATATTATGAAAGGAAGCGTAGAGTACAGCCCTGTCATGTAGTCTCAGACCGAAATGGAAATCCGTAGCATCATCTTAATCATCCTCATTCTCATCGATCAGCATTAAAAAAAAAAAAAGTCTCAAATTCTGTGGCCCTTCATGCCCTGCTCTCATGGTGACCTCAGTTTCGATGTCCTCTCCACGTCTGTGGCCTTGGTTTGGTTCCGTCGGGGTCACCGGTATCGGCGGTCCATGGGGGCTGTTGTTGGACGGACGTGGTGGCGCCCTCCGGAGGGAGAGCTCACTCACGCCGGCTCCGCGACTAAGCAATTATTGTCGTTAGTAGGGGGCTTAGTAGGTGGTGTCCTGCGTATGTTAGATCAGAACAGGCGCCACTGAACACCATTGAAGTGACTCGGCAGCAGTGCAGTGTCTCCTCCGGTGGGTGGCCTTTTGGCGACTTGACATTGACTGCTCCCTGTGGATTGCCGGGTTGGGACAGCAAAAAAAAAAAAAAAAAAAAAAAAAAAAAAAAAAAAAAAAAAAACTATGCCATTAGTATCATTGTATGTGTGTGTGGTGGGTATACATGTGTCAATATGCAGCTGTACCATACGACAGAGAAAACTTAAAACAGATACCAAAATGATCAAGTTCAGTTTGTAATATCAGATCAGCTATTTCTTGATACGCTGCTGATGGAAATTAGGGCCAAAACAATTACATATAGTATAAGTAAGAATAAAGACCTGAAAAAGGCTGAACAAACTTTAGAACACGAAGTACAGTCCCTTGAGAACAATCTGCATCTGAACGAAGCAGACAGAACGGCCTTAAATGAAAAGAAAACCCAGCTGACAGAAATTAGGAAGTCTAAAATGGAAGGAATTCTGTTGAGATCAAAAGTAAGGTGGGCATTGCAAGGGGAGAAAATAAATCAGTATTTTTGTTCTCTTGAAAACAGACATTATGTGAGTAAGCAGATGCTAAAACTTGTGAAGGACGACGGCCACGTTTTATCAGAAACCAATGAAATGTTAGAAGAAAGTAAAACTTTTTTCAAGAACTTTATAAAGAACGTGAATCACAAGATATCAATATGGATAGTTTAAAGAAACAATACCAACATTTCAAAATCTGAATCTGACAACTTAGAGGGATTTATAACAAAAAAGAAGAAGCAACAGAAGCATTAAGAAATATGCAGAATGATAAAAGTCCCGGCACAGATGGATTTACGGTGAACTTTTTCAAATTTTTCTGGAGACAACTAGGGGATTTTATTACTCGTTCTTTCAATGAGAGTTTTTGTAAAGGGGAAATGTCAATAACACAAAGGGAGGGGGTAATAGTATGTTTACCCAAGAGAGACAAATCTAGGGAATTCATCAATAATTGGAGGCCAATTTCATTGCTAAATGTAACCTACAAAATAGGATCAACATGTATAGCTAACAGAATCAAAACAGTCTTGCCAAAATTGATACACGAAGATCAGACGGGATTCATATCAGGGCGGTACATTGGGGAACTTGGGAACATTGTATGATATGATATATTATTTAGAGCACAAAACGTTACCAGGACTACTAGTTTCCATAGACTTTGAAAATGCTTTTGATTCAGTTAACTGGAATTACTTGGTGAAAGTCGTCAAATGCTTTAATTTTTGGTGAATATATTTGTAAATGGATTTGTACTTTTTATAACAACATTAAAACACACGTAATTGTTAACGGCAAAATGTCCGAAACTTTTCCGGTAAA
This sequence comes from Conus betulinus, assembly GCA_016801955.1. Classification (NCBI taxonomy): domain Eukaryota; kingdom Metazoa; phylum Mollusca; class Gastropoda; order Neogastropoda; family Conidae; genus Conus; species Conus betulinus. Next base: position 129,343 of record JADBJO010003160.1, on the reverse strand, counting down.
AAGAGGGTGCCGTCAAGGGGATCCTCTATCACCATATCTATTTGTATTATGTGTAGATTTATTAGCATGCAAAATCAGGAACGATGAGGAAATTAAGGGAATAAAAATATCAGAAACAGAGCTCAAGATAAACCAGTTTGCAGACGATACGTTTTTCACTCTACAAGGAGATAAAAAATCTGACGAAAAACTTTTTGATTCATTATCA
>JADBJO010003160.1:120000-122500 GCA_016801955.1 Conus betulinus | reverse complement strand
CCTGACTCGACTTCGAAGGAGAGGTTTCCACGTACTATGGAGCTGGTAGACATGAAGAAGAAGTGTCCACATTGTGGTGGTTTGAAAGAGCGATGTGACTATGCAGATTTTTCAACACACTGTGGTGGTTTGATAGACGCGCAGGAAACATTTTACACTGTGGTGGTTTGATAGAGAAGTACATGGCTATGTAGGAGATGTTTACACACACTGTAGAGGATTGATAGACATGGCTGTGTAGAAGAGGTTTACACACACTGTATAGGGTTGATAGACATTGTTCTGTAGAAAAGGTTTACATACACCATAGAGGGCTGATAGACGTAGCTGTGTAGGAGAGGTTTACATACATTGTAGAAGGTTGACAGACAGGGCTTCGTGGAAGAGGTTTACATACACCATAGAGGATTGATAGACATGGCTGTGTTAGAGAGGTTTACATACACCATAGAGGATTGACAGACATGGCTGTGTTAGAGAGGTTTACCTACACCATATAGACGATTGATAGACATGGCTGTGTAGAAGAGGTTTGCATGCACTATAGAGGATTTATAGACATGGCTGTGTAGAAGAGGTTTACATGCACTATAGAGGATTTATAAACATGGCTGTGTAGAAGAGGTTCACACACACGGTAGACGCTTGATAGACATGGCAGTGTAGAAGGGATTTACACAACCTGTAGAGAGTGGATAGGCATATCTGTGTAGAAAAGGTTTACTCACATTATAGAGGGTTGATAGACGTGGCTCTGTAGGAGATGTTTACACACACTGTAAAGTAATGATAGACATGGCTGTGTAGAAGGGGATTACACACACTGTAAAAGATTGATAGACCTGTCCGTGTAGAAGAGGTTTACACACACTGTAAACGATTGATAAACATGTCCATGTAGTAGGGGTTTACCTACACCGTAAAAGATTGATAGACATGTCTGTGCAGAGGGGGTTTACACACAGTGTAAAAGATTGATAGACATGTCCGTGTATAAGAGGTTTACACATACTGTAAAATTTTTTTTTTTTTTTGCTGTCCCAATCTCTGCGCCACCTCAGAGGCAGTGCACCCACGCCGCTCATTCCGACACCCCGTCCACAGCCACAGCCCGGTCGGCCCCGCCGCAGCCCCGGCACCGGCAATCCACAGGGAGCAGTCAATTTCAAGTCATCAAGAGGCGACCCACCGGAGGAGACACTGCACTACTGCCGAGTCACTTCGGTGGTGTTCAGTGGCGCCTGTTCTGATCTAACATACGCAGGACACCACCTACTAAGGCCCCTACTGACGACAATAATTGCTTAGTCGCGGAGCCGGCGTGAGTAAGCCCCCCCCTTCCCCCCTCCCCCCCCCCCCCCCCCCCCCCCCCCCCCCCCCCCCCCGCCGGAGGGCGCCACCACGTCCGTCCAACGACAGCCCCCATGGACTCGCCGATACCGGTGACCCCGACGGAACCAAACCAAAGCCATAGACGTGGAGAGGACATCGAAATTGAGGTCACCATGAGAGCAGGGCATGAAGGGCCACAGAATTTGAGACTTTTTTTTTTAATGCTGATCGATGAGAATGAGGATGATTAAGATGATGCTACGAATTTCCATTTCGGTCTGAGATTACATGACAGAGCTGTACTCTACGCTTCCTTTCATAATATATCCCGGCGTCAACCGGGCCCGAGAGATACAGGAACCTGCAGTGTTGGTCAGGAATTTTGAGCAACACTCTCAGAAACGCATCCATTAAGTGGATGAAACTCGACTGTGTGGTCCCAGTCTTCCCAACTAAGTCCTCAGCAACTCAACTCTGGGTAGGAGCCGGTCGGGGCAGAAAAACCTACATGACCTCTGATGGGATTCGAACCCACGACCTTCCAGCCGGGAGTCCGCGACGCTAACCACCTCCCCACGGCGGCTGGTTTCATATTGTAAAAGATTGATAGACATGTCCGTGTAGAAGGGGTTTACATACACTGCAAAAGATTGATAGACATGTCCGTGTAGAAGGAGTTTACACACACACTGTAAAAGATTGATAGACATGTCCGTGTAGAAGGGATTTACACACACTGTAAAAAATTGATAGACATGGCTGTGTAGGAGATGTTTGCATACACTGTAACGTAATGATAGACAGGGCTGTGTAGAAGGAATTTACACACTTTTTAAGAGATTGATAGACATGTCCGTGTAGAAGGGGTTACACACACTTTAAAAGATTGATAGACATGGCTGTGTAGAAGAGATTTACAGACTTTAGAGGATTGATAGATATGAATTTGTTGGAGAGATTTACACACAGTGTAAGATATAAATAGACACGGCTGCGTAGAAGAGGTTTACAACATTGTAGAAGGTTAAAGAGACATGGCAGTGTTGGAGAGGTTTACACACACTGTAAAAGATTGACAGACATGGCTGTGTAGGAGAGGTGTACACAGAGTGCAGACAGTTGATAGACGTGGCTGTGTAGGGGAGGTTTACACACATGGTAGAGGATT
>JADBJO010003160.1:80000-117500 GCA_016801955.1 Conus betulinus | reverse complement strand
GTGGAGGTGGTGCTTGGTGGTGCGATGGAGAAGGATGATGGTGTAGAGGGAGTGTGCTGATGGTGGGAGGGGGTGGCTGAGGGTAGGGAGGGAGTCGAGTTGTTGATGATTAGAAGGTGAAGGGGGGGGGGGGGGGGGACAGATCTCAGAACGAGGACTTTATAAGCCGTTTGTCCCATCTCGGCAGTGAATTGATGAGACACGGGGTGGGCAATTGCCATCAAAAGTACACCATGGTTTAGACTGACAGTAAATGGTCGTGCGTGTCATACACTTCGGGGTCTCCCTCGGGGGATATTGTTCGTCCAGCAATGATAGGTCTCTTTTAGCTCCATAGCCAGATTTGCTGTACCCTGCGCGCTAGGATGAGTCCCATTCTGGTGGAGGGCGAGGACCAAACGTGAAAGCATCAGAGTCGTCACAGAAAGTGTCACACGTATCTTTGCAGACGTACCGAGGTCATTCTTGTAAGGAGAGCACTGCTTAGATTATGTCGGCCCGTCGTGGAGTGACTGAACTGGCTTAAACTGAAGAGTCTGGGAAAAGGTTTTTACAGACAGAGAGAAGATGTGCCCATGACTCTGTGGGGACGAGACCAGAGGGTCAGCTGTGAAGCCGACATGAAGACGACAGTCATCACTGAGCGTGATGCTGACAGAATGAGTTAACCCTTCATCAGCTGCTTCACCGTGATGCACACAAAACTTGTAGACATGTTTCTTTTTGCTATTCAGTAATTGGACCCTTCTCTTTCATGTACTGTGCTAGACCGCATGCCGACTAGTCCATTATACGCTACACCACACCTGTTAAGTTTCGAGACCACACTGCGTACGATTCAAAGCTAAAGGAGAAAAGAATTAATGACTAAGATCAGAGAATTTAAGAAGAGTGTCTCATGTGTATGTGTGTGTGTGTGTGTGTGTGTGTGTGTGTGTGTGCGCGCGCGCGCGTGCACGCATGTGTGTGTGTGTGTGTGTGTGTGTGTGTGTGTGTGTGTGTGTGTTTCCGCGCGTTTTTGTATTTGTATGTGCGCTTGTGTGTGTACGTGTGCGCGCACATGTGTATGAATATGCGTGTGTGTTGGGGATCTATAGGCTTGTGTGAGCATACTTCTGCATGAACACGTCTACGCATGTTTGAGTGTGTATGCATGTATGCCTGAGTATGTGCCTGAGTGTGTATGCATGTATGCCTGAGTATGCCTGAGTGTGTGTACGTATGCGCACGCGCGTGTGTGCGCGCATGTGTGTGTGTGAGCAAGTGCGCGCTCGAACGCGTCTTCGTACGTATGTGCGTGTACATGCACATGTGTGTGTACATGTGTGTGTGTGTGTGTGTGTGTGTGTGTGTGTGTGTGTGTGTGTGCGCGCGCACGTTTATACATGTACGTGCGCATGAGCGCATGCACATGTGCGTGCGCGCGTTTATGTGTGTGTGTGTGTGTGTGTGTGTGTGTGTGTGTGAGAGAGAGAGAGAGAGAGAGAGAGAGAGAGAGAGAGAGAGAGAGCTCACGCGCGCGCGCGCGTGTGCCTTTAATTGATCTGGGGAAACAGAAATTCAGAAGAAGACATAGTGTCAACAACAAGAACAGGAACAAGAACTAGAACAACAACAACAACAATGCAGTCACAGACACACACACACACACACACACACACACACACACACACACACACACACACACACACACCAACGCATACACACTCACATCTATAGGCTCTCCACTTTACACACCTGCATCGCCGCACCAATGCACACTCACCATCGCACACACACGTCTGTAGTATACGCTGGGGTCCACAAAATCTTTTCAATCACTCCAACCTCTCATCGACTTACACCAAGAAACGAAGTGTACCTGTGGCATTTACAACAACAACAAAAAAGTAGACTACTTGATTCTATTCTATCAGGGAAAAATGTTTCTGAAAAGAAAAGATAAACAATTCATTACTTTAAAATGATCTTTAGAAAGAATACCCAAAGAATACTCACCTCATGGTTGGTTGTCCTGCCTGCTGAGTTCATTTCACATCTCACCTAGAGGGTTGCTGAGCCTAACACAGGCCAGTCGGGCCTTAACTTGACTTCAGACACCTCCCGTGTCATTAAAACAAAAATCCATGAGGCATGCGCCCTTGCAAACGCCTTTCTACGACGTCGCCGACCAGTTTGTCCTGTGATTCAACTGCCCATCCTATAGATGAAGAAACAATCACTTCATGTTACTTATTCACACACGCCATGCATTCATGCTGCAAGAGTTCCATAACCAGGTGGGCCAAGGCACAAATCTTTGAAATTCTTCCTTTTCTCCGAAAGCCGGCAGAAGAAGTCGATCTTTTCTGTCGACACACTATTTTTACAGCAGAACACGCATGAAACCACCAGGACCTTGAAAGAGCTCTGAAACAGCTCCACACACACACACACACACACACACACACACACACACACACACACAACCATCTAAAAGCAGTTTGTCAGTCTGCTCGTTGAATGCAGTGGTCTGAAAACATCAAATGCTAGTTCCTCAAAGGCAAGAAGTTCTGATGAGTTTTTTTTTACAGCCAGAGGTAAGAAAGGGTAAAACAGTCGCCAGTCACTCAGGGTAGAAATGGCGAACATGAAGTCAAATTAATCTTTAATCTTATTCTCCAACCCTATGATACTATCAGCAGATATAAGGTTAAAGCATTCAATATGAAATAAACTCCAGTTCACATAGATCAGCCTCAGCCCATCTAATCCTCTACAAAAGAACAACCTGATAAAGCACGTGAAATTTAAAACTCAAAGGAATGTTCACTCAGAACTGAACCACATGAATACAGGCGTGAACACGTTTTCCAATCAGAGTCGGAATTAATTGTGATTCTGCGTATTTTTTTTTTCAATGGAGCTTATGGTGTTGCTTTCTTTTTGTGGGTTAAGTATTTCCTATTTTCAAGAGCTTGTGGTTCAGTGTCTTCTGACTCGGGTTCTGATCTTAACTGGAATTCCTGGTCGTGGGAGAGGTGGCTCCCACATCATTTCTGGCGTCTATTGCTTTAGTCTTTTGTGGCACCTGCGTAACATGAACTCCAGGTGAAAGTAAGATTTGAAATGGCATTCTCCATTTGCATAAAATCTTTATCCTTGAATAGTGAAGTCTTTGAGTTTTTGAGCCTTATTAAACCTAACACAGGCATCTCACAAGTTTGGCTGAAACTGCTATTGGCTTTATCTAATTTTTCTACAAATTCTTTGTCATGTCCACTGTCTACCCCACTGAGAGGGCAATGAAATGTCTCACACTCAGGTTGTTTAGTTACTAAATGTAGAATTACGATGTAGGATTTGCAGTGAATGCATAAACTGGGATGCCTCACCTCTCTGGTGGTTTATAATATTCAACACACACAACACTTGCGGTCATATTTTTCGTCACATTTCACGTAGTTTCCAGCCGAATACTCTGTATAATCAGCCCACAACCAAGAATTAATCCCAATGAATAAAATTCTCCATCACTGCCACAAAGGTAGATGTACCATCGAACACATCTTTGACCTACGTACCCTTTGCCACAAAGAAAACAAAAAACACACACAACAAAACCCTTCAACACAAGAAAGAATGTAATCACGCCAGTATAGACTTCACAAAGGCGTCTAGAAACGTTGTAGATTTCGCTACGGGTATTTTTCCCCAAGTTCTGGTGAAATATGAAGCAACTGTTGGTTATGAATATGATTAATAACCGTGGTGAATAATAGTCGTGTTATCAGTTCCCCCAGGTAAAGTCGTTGTCCTGGTGCGACTGGGAACTGGCTGCCACTGCTAGAGGGTCTGGGCGTAGCCAGAGTCTACCCCTGTCTCCGCCCTGCTGAGGGTGTGGAGAGATCGACGTGGGAGTCGACAGTAACCCGACTGGCCACTGCGCTTGGGTCTGGAGCGTAGCTGAGATTTACCCCTGTCTCCACCCTGCTGAGGTGTGGAGAGGTCGACGTGGATGTCGACGGTAACTCGACGTGCCAGTTGTGCCAGAGCCGCCGCTGCTGCCGAGCCACAGCCGCCGCTCTTGAGGAATTTGAGCCAGCGACCTGTTGGGCCAGGCGTACCAGAGCCGTCACTTCTGCTGTACCCAGGGCCGTCGCTTTTGTGGTGTCAGAACCATTGTCTTGTTTGTGTGTGAGCCGCATCTCTTGTTGTGTTGGAGCCGTTGCTCCTGCTGTGGACAGAGCCGTCGCTCCTGTTGTGGACAGAGCTGTCGCTCCTGTTGTGGACAGAGCCGTCGCTCCTGTTGTGGACAGAGCCATCGCTCCTGTTGTGGACAGAGCCATCGCTCCTGTTGTGGACAGAGCTGTCGCTCCTGTTGTGGACAGAGCTGTCGCTCCTGCTGTGGACAGAGCCATCGCTCCTGTTGTGGACAGAGCAGTCGCTCCTGCTGTGGACAGAGCCATCGCTCCTGTTGTGGACAGAGGTGTCGCTCCTGCTGTGGACAGAGCCATCGCTCCTGTTGTGGACAGAGCTGTCGCTCCTGTTGTGGACAGAGCTGTCGCTCCTGCTGTGGACAGAGCCATCGCTCCTGTTGTGGACAGAGCCGTCGCTCCTGTTGTGGACCAGAGCCATCGCTCCTGTTGTGGACAGAGCCGTCGCTCCTGTTGTGGACAGAGCCATCGCTCCTGTTGTGGACAGAGGTGTCGCTCCTGCTGTGGACAGAGCCATCGCTCCTGCTGTGGACAGAGCTGTCGCTTCGGTTCTGTTGGGACTGCAAGCTGCTCCTCCAGACTGCGGGAGTCCCAGGAGAGGACTTCCTCTACAGCGTGCTGCACGAGAGACTTGCCACGTCTGAGAATGTCGCGTTGAGCCGGACGTGGCCAAAAGACAATAAAAGTATATATGAATATATTCCATGAATTGTATGCCTAGGATTACGGCGTACGTTATTTTGCTGCATTGATATTGTTGTATATTGCTGTGTTTTTGTGTATTTGTGTTTTGATTGTTCGGGCAGTATAGAAAAGAAAAACGCTGACTTATTGCCTGGCTGTCCATGTTTCGAATGTGTGGGTGTGTGTGAATTAAAAACCGTACACGCATCCGAATTTCTGTGAGTCAGACAAACAGACACACGCACCAACACATTCGAAACATGGACAGCCAGGCAACAAGTCAACGTTTTCTTTTTTATGCTGCCCGTGCCATCAAAACACAAATACGCAAAAACACAGCAATATACAACAATATCAATGCAGCAGAATAACGTGCGCCGACCTGTTGGGCCAGTCGTACCAGAGCTGTCGCTTCTGCTGTACCAGGGCGGTCGCTTTGTGGTGTCAGAACCATCATCTTGTTTGTGAGTGAGCCGTAGCTCACGCCCCTGTTTGTCTCACTCACAGAAATTCGAATGCGTGTACGATTTTTAATTCATCATGGCTATTATTTATCACGGTTATTGATTATATTCATAACCAACAGTTACTTTATATTTCACCAGAACGTGGGGGGAAATACCCGTAGCGAAATCTACAACGTTCAATACATTATCACAATAGAAACATTCTCTTTTTCGCAATCATGTTCTATACATAGACCCTATTCGAAATCATGCTTTACACATTCGGGGGAAAGGATTTCCAAACAGAACCTTTCACAATAAACCAAGCATATAATCATTGCATATAACAAACGATTTGCTTTCGTCTCTTTCATCAAGATAAGAATGTTTTTTTTTTATCATTTCATGTCTCTTCCATCACGACAAGAATGTTTTTATCATTTCACCTAATCACTGCATCTCAGAGAAACGATTTCCACCCACTCTTGTTCATAAACAAATAGATATTCATTATTCATATCAAAGGATGGATTAAATACATATCACAATACATTAGAATAAATAAAACTTTTTTTTCATCATAAAGCCGTAAACTAGCTAAGCCACCTCCTTTACCGATCACTCATCAACAACATCTTTTTTTCCTCTTTCTATTCATACTTTCTAAAACAATTTCCTCCTATCACCCTTTCAAGTCACAAGATATGCCAAAAACAACAAAAAAAACTTTTTTTCTAAAAAAGAAAAACTTTACTAGGCGCAGGGAATGTTACAGTCGCCTATAGAAGGGGAGAACGATTTCAGTCTGCGATATCAAATTGCTAATAATGAAATACCTGACTGCCACAGCAACTAGTTCAGGAGTCCCTCTTCAGCCACTGGGAAGTTGCACCACCGGAACCGCTGTAGAGACTGCCTGATCGGTAAACTGACCAACCGATTTCCTGGTGAACATGTTCCGGCCAATGCGGTTGTAAAAATTTGCGACCGGATAAAAAAACGGTCCATCATATATGTGTACACTGGTCGGTAAACTAACTGTTCTTAATCAGTTTGGTTAAGTCAGCTGTTGGCTTGATCGGTGTTTCCTAGGAAGGCTGTGTCCTCTGAACAGTCTGCTGTCCCTACATGGGCGTGAAGCGCCCCCAATTCAGATAGTGTCCTTTGTAACCGTGACTCATTATTACAATTCAGGTGGTACTTTTCATACAGACGTAGAGGTGACCCACAACCCATAGCTTGTAGTATTTGGCACACAACACATTTGGGTTATCAGAACCACTATTCACGTAGTTTCCAGCTGAATACTCTATATAACTCGGACCACAAACCAGGAAACAGTCTCTGGCTGACAGCATTGACAGAATACAAATGGTGGTTGTAGATAGTATGAGAAGACAACTCGTCAGAAAACGTGGAAAAAAAGGTCAACTTGCCTGATGTGAAATTTAGACATAACATTTTATAGCGAACGTTCGACCCACACACCAAACCACTGTTCTCTGGGTCAGCTGATGAGGGATCGTAAACTGGATTTCATTACTGTGAATATGTTTCTTAACTTTGATTGGAGAATTGAATGCAGGCTTTCATATTACTGATAACTTACATAATAGTTTCAATCAACACACAAAAAGAATTTCACGTAAATATGCGAATAAAATATAAGGGCTTCTGTTTTTCCCCCATTTCCTTTCCATTTCATATTGATACAAATAGGAGGGTGATCACTTCTGTGTTGGTATAGGCATTAGCTTCCATAAAGCATATGATAACTCAATATGAAAGACTACAACAAAAATCTAAAGTAGATAGCAGAACTGAATCGTGTCTGGTGAATATATATTTGAGAGCGACAGGGTTAAGCTCTTTTTAAATCTCAACAAGATTCAGGTCTGACATCATGTCATAACTTTATCCTGGGATCTGGGTCGTCAATGTTTTTTTTTATGACAGTGGCATTCAAGGTTTGTATCATCGGCTATTAGATTCAAGATTTATGTTATTTGTACGTTAGGGAATCAAAGAATCTGTCTGTTTTTAAATTCTGGATAGAAAGACGGTTTATTTCTGTTTATTCCATTATCATTAACTACTTACAGATCTTTCTGCATAGTGTTTGGTCTAACATGATGGCTTCACATTGATATTGTTCTGTTCTCTTTTCAATCTTTACCTCAAGGCTGTTATACGATTGCTCCTATCCTCTGATATACAATCACGATATATATATATATATATATATATATATATATATATATATATATATATATATATATATATATATATGTCATTCCCTTGAGCTGTAACTTAAGATGTGTTTCATGACTGAAATGGGTGTCCCGTAGGAAGATAGAGTGACGTTTTCCGTCAATGATTCTAGAAATTCATTTCTTCTTCAGGAAGTTCCCTTGGTCTCAGCTGCTGAACGAAGGTATTGTGATATTGTCCATTCACCTTCTCCTCATTCATATAATGCTTTGGCTTTGACAATGGCTGATTTCCATCACTTGTCGCTGTTATTCTGTTACAATTTTATTGGTGCAGTTCATATGAAAAATCAAATTGTTTCATTGAAAAAAGAAACTGTCCGCGAGGATCACATCTAATCAACGTACCAGGAGTGTTCCCAAATCAAGCAACATGTACGAAGAACACTGACAAAAGATATACATAGTATTTGTGTGAGTGATGAGTGAATGTCTGTTAAATGATATGATGAGTGTGACTGATGTCTTAAAGAAGAAGTAAACTGATATTACATGATCTCTAGGAAATTGTCGACTTGCCAAACTGAGCAGTGGAAACAGTTCCCATGCTGATCGCAAAAGGAGAAATAGATCTCAGGAGAGAAAACTGTCAATAGGTCGATCTCAGAGAGAGAAAATAGTCCATACACTGATTGCAGGAGAAGACATACTGTCCATAGACCACTCTTGGGGGTGGGGGTGGGGGGTTTGTTGGCTGATCTCAGGCCAGGAGGGAAATACTCCATACGCCAATCCCATGAGGATGAATAGTCCTTATGCTAATGTCAGGAGAGAAAATAGTCCATTTGCCGATTTCCGGAGGGGAAATAGCCTGTATGCCAATCTCATGGGGGGGGGGGGGGGGGGGGGGGGGGGGGGGGGGGGGGGGGGGGGGGGGGGGGGGGGGGGGGGGGGGGGGGGGGGGGGGGGGGGGGAGGGGGTTCTTATGCTGATCTCAAGAGAGGAAATTGTCCACAGAACAGCCTTAGGCCCAGTATACAAAGGTCAGGAGGGACAATAATCCGTATTCCGATCCTAGGAAGGGAAATATCCCATATACCAATCTCAGGACAAGATCTCATGTGTGAGTTGTTGTTTTGTTGTTGTTGTTTTTTAGGTGGTGGTGGTGGTGGAGATGGTGTGGTAGTGGTGGTGTGGTGGTTTATCTATGTATGTTTCTTTGTTTAATTTTGCTGTGGTTATTTCGGAATTTATGACCCAGTGTTGTAAACTTTATCTGATACCAGTGTTGAATCAATATCAGCAAGTATGAGGAACACAATCTTGGATATCAGCCTAGTGACGTGCGCACTTTGTAGTGCCTTGAACATGGTGGAAAGTGTCAGTGTGCACGTGACAAATGAGTTGAAGACAACAAACCGAACCCCTCTAATGTATTTTTATAATCAAAGAACCGACATTATACACACAACCATAAGTAAAGAAAGGTCACAAAATGTAATGTGGAATGAGCCCGCCAAACACCGTTTAAACTCTGATGTAACTCACGGGACTACTATCAATGTTGCAACACCACAAAACGAACTGGAGGAACTCAACAGCAGTGCAGAAAATCCGCCAATGCGAATTCCAGATTTGCACACATGTTTGCTAAACCCACCAGTCAGAACATTTTCCATCAAAGGCTCAACTGGTCATCTCCATGTTCACACCCCAGATGAAGACCGCTATTGGCGATGTAAATTCTTGCTCCACGTACAATCTTACCACGTTGTGCGATTTCAAATTAACGGTTGTGGAGGTAATGTTCACGTCCTACTTTCTGACCATTTCAGCGTCATCAGCAGTAATAAGACATTTTGGTGTCCAAACTTTGAGTGGTTCCCTGTCTGGTATAGCATGACAGATACTGTCATGGTGGAAATATACATGGAGCGTGCCGAGCGTATGGAATGGAATTGTTTTGGATTTTGCTGGGTGCATTTGCTAATGTGTCTATGTCGTTTTCTGCCCTAAACCGTTCTGAGAGGGGCCATTTGGAACTGCAGCGCTTTGACCTGTCTCCATTTACAGGTGACAGAAACTATTTTTTCAATGATTGGTTGTTTCAAATGAAAAAGAACACAAAAAATAAATGAAAGAGTACGTTGAACAATGCAAAAATACATTTTGTTTTGAAAATCCATCCTTTCTGTATTATAGGGACAGACCGTCACTGTCTGTCTGTTTCTGTCTGCCTGTCTGACTGCCTGTCTGTGTGTCTGACTGTCTATCACCTGTCTGTCTGTCTGTCTGTCTGTCTGTCTCTGTCTGTCTGTCTGTCTGTCTGTCTGTCTGTCTCTCTCTCTCTCTCTCTCTCTCTCTCTCTCTCCAGATGTTCCAAGTATATCTGTAATCATTTTCTTTGAACAAAACATGTACAGACACTTATCAGACAGCTACACTGGTAGTTTCGAAACTCCAAGAAAAATAAATCAAAATTTCGTTTTCATTTAATGAAATTCAAGCATTTACAATATATTGTTCAAGAGTCATTGTGGATCTGTTTTTGTACCTAATAATAACCAGCAAACATATGATTACAATAATCTTAGATATTCAAATTCGCAAGAAAAATGGCAGAATGGTTAAAGTGTATCGATATTCAAATGGATAAGAAAAATGGCAGAATGCTTAAAGTGTATCAATCAACACATTCTTAGAAACAAACTTTGATGACAAACAGTGATACTGTGATACTGGGAAAGGGGATGAAAATTCAGAAAAGCATATGGTGTTAATAAACTAAAATATTTGAATACGAAAAAAATCAGCGGAATGGTTGAAATTATTAATCAATATACTTTTGAAAAGAAGCTGTGGTGATAAACAGGCCCTATAACAGTGTTCTTCCTCAGCTTTATACTTGGAGGGGAAAGAAAATTCAGACAACCAATGAATGAAATGTTGAGCTGCATTGCACAGTCAGTGTTGAGAAGTTAGGAGAATTGTTGTGCAGGGTACATACAGACCCCAGGACTGGATGGATCCACCCCATGTCCGACAGTAATCCAAAGCTGTCTCACTCTGACCCGACCGCCTGGTCACGTCATCTTCCTGAGTACCATTACTTGGCAGACTGGTACCCAGGATTCTATCACCACCTATTTCGGTCGCTGTGGATCCAGACACAATCTACTTTCACAACCCCAAAATCACAGTTCCCCTTTGTTTCTGTTCCCTGATCACTTTGGGAGTGGAACCAGCAGCGAACCCCATATGTCTTTAGTATTTTACCGTGCTTATCATACACCTAGTGTCGATTATGAACTGGTGTGTATACGGCTGAAGTTTCACTTCTCGTTCCACGCAGATAGACTAAAACCTCGCCGAGTGCCAGGCCTGGGGCTCTGGAACTGTACAGTGTCACTGTGGCCTGACCTGTATCAGCACTTTCCCTGTGATCTGAGTCCTCAGTGTGCGGAGCACGAAGATGAGGCCCCCTGTCCCTACACCTCTGACACATGTGGACTGGGAAAGGTACAGTTCAAACAACGTTCTGCACGTGCGAGTTATTTTTACAGGGTTTTCCAGTATTAAGCGAAGAGAAAATATCTAAGAGATATAACAGAAGATCCACATAAACATAATTTGGAAAATATAGAATTGGTATTGTTTGATAATGATTAACAAATAAAAACAGACACATATCCTATTTGCTAAATAGTTTAAGTGTAAATGTAGAATTAACAAGATAAAACCTAGTCCTCAACTCCTTTGAAAGAATTAAAGAGCAAATATGAGATACTACAATGTCTGTACTGAACGGAAATGCCTTTCACCAGATTTCGTAGATAGCTGTATCCATTGCAGAATCTTGAGAACAGTAACAGATTAAAAAAAAAAATATGATGTCTATTCATGTTGATATTTCCTAAAATTTTATCCATACATTGCTGTACATACACAACCTCGGCTGGATTACTGTAACAATTCGATTTTTATGGCTTCCGTTGTACCTGTAGTCAACGTGTTGACTGCTTTGCTTTTATTATATAGGAAACTCTGTACAATTCTTCAGAATTGAAATTGGAAAGAAAGATTGGCAAAAAAAAAAAAAGAATTATAGGGAAGCAGTTGTCATACACACCCCTAACATTATTTTCCACTACCTCCTCACTCCTCGACAAAACATACGAAAAGTAAAACAACATCCACTCCTCCACGAAAAGGATAAAAAAAAAACCCACAATAACACAAAGGCAGTATACTAGTAGACAACTGAAAACAAAAACTCCGAGCAGGCTGGGACATATAATGGACAGCAAATTTTCCTCATTACGAGGACTTACAGATGTAGAACACTAATATTTCCATTCAGAGCATACATGATATAATAAAAAAAAAAAAAAAGAAAGAACCTCGATCCCATTGGTCAACCTTTGACATCCCAATAACAAACAAACAATAGAAATACATAATTAAATAGCAATGCAGAAACAAATACAGGCAAACAAGTCCTTAGTTATTATGAAAATCAGCCAACAGTGGGGGCACTGGGGGGGGGGGGGGGGGGGGGGGGAGTGGAGGACGGGGAGAGGTGGAGGATAGATAGGATGAATTAGAAGACGTTAACGAATAAATATTAAATTCTGACCTGACAGCAATGCAACCATTAACTTCAGTGTCTGAAATCTTTGTTTATTTCCACCCGGAGTATAGTGGTTGTGTTTATGGCAGTCGAGTCCACCCGTGGTGTCTTAAACAGAACACTATTTATAATTCTGTGATGGTCTCGAAAACACAGACTCCATGGGGAAGAGTGCTCTTTAATAGGTACAATGACACATTACTCGTAGGTACAAGCTTCACTTAAGCTGGTGTTAAACGTCCATTTGTCATAAAACATCAGTCTACTGGCACCAAGCAGAGCTGATGCATGTTGGATTGTGGCAAAGTTACCTGTTTCCATGCCTTACATTTGGGTGAGATTTCTTGCTTATGTTTCCGATTCCCTGTTCACTTATCTGTACTTGGGTAACATGCTTGGTGCATTGTCCACCATGGTGGAAATAGTGAATCTGTTGTGTGTGTCACCCACAGCTCGTTTTCAACCAAAACCATTGAGTCAATGGTCTTAATGTTTCCATTATCCAAAACCTGTATGGAACGCCAGATAAAATCACTGCTTCAAAATAGGGATGGTGCTTTTAAGAAATGTTTTGAAAATGTCTGTACTCCTATTAAAAAGACGAACGTTCTTTCGTAATAGAAGATCGTGAACTGTATCAAAATTTCACGGATAGACATTGTTGTCATAAGTCAGTTCGGTGCCCCTCCCCCCTCCTCCCTCCCAATTCTCGCAGACACAAATCATACTCAGTGTCTTACATAATGCGACTATGGCAGGACATTTCAATATACACTAAACTCTGTTACGAGTAGTCTCCCGTCTTAACTGGCCAAGTGTTAGGTCAGATGTAACCACGCACAGCCGCTCTTGTGACAGTAGTGAACCCCAGAGGCCGTAGTAGGGGAGGCAAGCACGTTCTGCTGTGCATCCAATGACATCTAGGACAGCGGTGGTTGGGTGTTTCCTGGAGACTTTTGTCAGTGAAAACGAAAACTGTTTGAGTTCAATTTCTTTCTGTTGTTGTTGTTGTTGTTGTTGTTGTTTTTTTTTTTTGCTGTCCCAACCCTACGCCACCTCAGAGGCAGTGCACCCACGCCGCTCATTCCGACACCCCATCCACAGCCACAGCCCAGTCAGCCCCGCCGCAGCCCCGGCACCGGCAATCCACAGGGAGCATCAATGTCAAGTCGTCAAGAGGCAATCCACCGGAGGAGACACTGCACTGTTGCCTAGTGACTTCGGTGGTGTTCAGTGGCGCCTGTTCTGATCTAACATACGCAGGACACTACCTACTAAGCCCCCTACTGACGACAATAATTGCTTAGTCTCGGAGCCGGCGTGAGTGAGCTCTCCCTCCGGAGGGCGCCACACATCAGTCCAACGACGGCCCCCATAGACTCGCCGATACCGGTGACCCCGACGGAACTAAACCAAGGCCATAGACGTGGAGAGGACATCGAAACTGAGGTCACCATGAGAGCAGGGGATGAAGGGCCACAGAATTTGAGACTTTTTTTTTGCTGATCGATGAGAATGAGGATGATTAAGATGATGCTACGGATTTCCATTTCGGTCTGAGACTACATGACAGGGCTGTACTCTACACTTCCTTTCATAATATATTCCAGCGTCAAGCAGGCCCGAGAGATACAGGCACCTGCAGTGTTCGACAGGAAATTTGAGCAACACTCTCAGAAACGCATCCATTAAGTGTGGATGAAACTCGACTATGTGGTCCCAGTCTTCCCAACTGAGAGTCGCAGCAAACTCAACTCTGGGTAGGAGCAGAAAAACCCCACATGACGCTGATGGTATTCGAACCCACGACCTCCCAGCCGGGAGTCAGCGACGCTAACCACTTTGCCAGGGCGGCTGGTATAAATCGAGTTCAATTTCAGAATGGTCGGGGAAGTGGGGAGATGGGGAGGATGGGGGAGGGGGGGGGGGGGGGGGTCTTGGTATTCCTGTCTTGGTTGCTTGACTCAGGGCGACAAACGAAGACTCTTTATTAAGTCACTTAAAATACTAGCAAAACAAACAAACAAACAAACAAACAAACAAACACACGATGGATACACTGATGCGGGAAATCTGTCCTCGGCTGAAGAAGCCTCATTTGTTCTGAGAGTCAATGGGGATAGATTCTTTACTTTGGCGAGTTGGAAAACTGCGTTCTGTGGTACCATCTGTTATCACATCCATAACACATGAAATGAATCATTAGCTTCGTTTGCTCATGATACATATTTACCTTGTCAACAAACACCTTTAGTGCAGTGTGGACACTTTTTTGCCCTGGAATAAGCTTCAAATGTTTTACAGTGTCACCCCCCCCCCCCCCACACACACACACACACACACACACACACTCCCCATGCCCACCCCTCACTTCCATTAAAATCTTTTTAAACACTATTTGATTAGAACAAAAAAAAAACAGTCCTTTTTTCGGAAGAAGGTGGTTGCCAGGAATTCAGTCCAAGTACTGTTGGTTTGGGGTGTAGTCATGAAAGAAGGAAAGAATGTGTTGACGAAAAAAAAAAATTTCAAATGCTATTCAAAGGAGAGGGATTTTCATGTTCTGTGTCAATCCAGTTCACCCTCTTGTTCGTTGGCCCACTACGTCATACAGTTAGCTGATTTTGTATAGTGTTTCAGAGTGGAGTGAATAAATAACAAAAAGGTAACTGGCGCAAACGACAGCAGCACTAGCCAGACTAAGACCCATCATCTGGAATGACATCACGATCAGTTCCAAGATCAGACAGATACGCTCCCTGGTCATTGTCATATTCCTGTATGCCTGTGTGTCGTGAACTCTAAAAGCTGATCTTGAGAGGAAGATTCAGTCATCCGAGGTGAGATGCTTCCACAAAATCCTTGGCATCTTACACGAAGACTATAGTACCAACTTGGAGGTCCAAATCACAGTAATTCAAACCATTTGACCATACGAAGACCTGTTGTCCTCTGTGAAAAAAAGAAGAAAAATTGGATTATGGTCATGTATCAAGATAGGCAGGACTTGCCAAAACCATTCTACAAGGAACAGTGCGCTGAGGCAGAAGGAAAGAAAGACAGAGAAAGACATGGGAGGACAACATCAGTGAATGGACTGGTCTCACACTCAGCAACTGCCTAGGAGCAGTCTGAGAACCAGGTGGAGTGCAAGGAGCTGGTTGCGGAGTCTTCTGTGGTGTCCCAGCGGTCTCTAAGACTCTGGGATAGGTGATAGGTGATAATTGATAAATCACCTGGAGAATGGTCAGCTGTTATAGAGAACAGACTGGTCGACGATGTCTTAGATAAGAGGCGTTAAAATGGCGCGTGCCTCCAGCTCAGTCTTTGTGATGACGCTCAAAATTTTGAGTTAAACGTAAAGACAAACGACAGGCTTATGATATTATTTATGATTACTTTATCGGCTAGGTGCTGTAAAAAAGGGAACTACAAAACAAATTACAATTCTATAGATAAAGACGTTTTAAACTGAATATGATCATGAATAACTAGTTGTTGTTGTTAGTTTTTCTTTCCAGGAAGTTCTGTTCGCCACAGAATAAGGAAAAGAATAAAGTGTCTTTTTTAAGAGGGGCACAATGTAGAACTTCAGTTCCGTATGAGATTGTAATGATGTAGTAAAAAAGTTTTTGTGGCATTGCTCCGAGGCTAAACTGGAGCTGAAATTCCTTTGTGAGTCTGTGAGGATCTTGTGGTTATTAAATAGACATTTTGTGGCGTCGTTTCGATGCGACAGTGAGAAACTGAATTGGTTTCTGAGTTGATAAAGAACTGGTCGCCTTTTGTTTGTAATAAGATTTTTTGTGTTGTTGAGGAAAATACTGTGAAGTAATAACAAGGAGAAACCTATGTGAATAGTGTAAAGCTTTGGTTGCATTACTAAAAGGGGCACTCAGATGTCTGTCTGCCAATCTTCATGTCTTTTAGTTGTGCATGTTACAGTTACACTTCTTTTTATGTCTCCCGGCTCAATCCTTCGTTTCATGTTTTCCTTTATTCCTTTATTATGATGCTGTGAACAGAATTACTGTTTGACGACAACTCCCATCCTCTCCCCTCACCCTTCCAACCTTCCTCCTGCAGGTTGTATCTAGTTTGCATTGCTTTCAAATTCTGTGAGGACATGTTTTGCTGTGTGATATCGAGGCTGAGTTAGATGGTAGTGACTTGTTTCAAACCTTGTCCTCAATGCAAAGCGACACACTTTGACAAAAGAAGAAAAGCGCGCGCGCGCGCGCGCGCACACACACACACACACACACACACACACACACACACACACACACACACACGCACACACACACACACTCACACACACACACACACACATGCGCGCGCGCACGCGCGCATGCACGCACACACACACACACACACACACACACACACACACACACACACACACACACACACACACACGCATGCACACGGTCATGCGACATTATTTACAGACCAGCCGTCAACGATGGCTACTTTAAGCCTGGAGAAAAAGGATTTACTGAGCGAAAACTCCGGCGTGTCGGCGCACGTATCATTGACTCACAGCCAGGCGGCATAACGGAAAGTGCCGAGAGAGAGGTGGCAGATCTCTCTTGAGGGGCGTTGATGTGAGAGATCAACGTCGGGCGGCGCAGTCAACTTTCCAGCCACTATGGGTGACGGCGGTTCTAACCTCTGTCGCCGGATGATAGCTCCTAGATGTGTGTGTGTGTGTGTGTGTGTGTGTGTGTGTGTGTGTGTGTGTGTTGTGTGTGTGTGTGTGTGTGTGTGTGTGTGTGTGTGTGTGTGTGTGTGCGTGCGTGCGTGCGCGTGCGTGCGTGCGTGCGTGCGTGCGTGCGTGCGTGCGTGCGTGCGTGCGTGCGTGCGTGTGTGTGTGTGTGTGTGTGTGTGTGATTTCCCCAAAGTTGCTTTCTGATTCTAAACAAATGGAATGGGTGAGGGTGAGGGGTAATGAAGAAAAAGAAATGGGTGAGATGAAGGTGAAAGAAAGGATTCTGGAAGAGGCAGCAACAGGGAGATGGATGAAGGGAATTTATACTTTTCTTTAATAGGCATACATAAAGAAAGTATTTCACTGGACAACATTGACATATTTACAAACATCAAACAAAGTCATGTAGCATGTCACATAGTGTCCTCATAGATACATCATGACATTTAGAGAAAATACGTTACATAAACATATTTCAGTTATATTGTTTCATTTGATTCCCAAGGTCGCGGACAACATGCAAAACGAAGGGAATTATATTCTATGCATTATTAACATTATTCTTGTGGAGACACTGCACTGCCGCCGAGTCACTTCGGTGGTGTTCAGTGGCGCCTGTTTCTGATCTAACATACTCAGGACATCACCCACTAAGCCCCCTACTGACGACAATAATTGCTTAGTCGCGGAGCCGGCGTGAGTGAGCTCTCCCTCCGGAGGGCGCCACCACGTCCGTCCAACGACAGCCCCCATGGACTCGCCGATACCGGGGACCCCGACGGAACCAAACCAAGGCCACAGACATGGAGAGGACATCGAAATTGAGGTCACCATGAGAGCAGGGCATGAAGGGCCACAGAATTTGAGACATTTTTTTTAATGCTGATCGATGAGAATGAGGATGATTAAGATGTGCTACGGATTTCCATTTCGGTCTGAGACTACATGACAGGGCTGTACTCTACGCTTCCTTTCATAATATATCCCGGCGTCAACCAGGCCCAGAGAGATACAGGCACCTGCAGTGTTGGTCAGAAATTTGAGCAACACTCTCAGAAACGCATCCATTAAGTGGATGAAACTCGACTGTGTGGCCCCAGTCTTCCCAACTGAGTCCGCAGCAACTCAACTCTGGGTAGGAGCCGTCGGGGCAGAAATATATGAAATATTTTCCCAGTAAAATGATTAAGTCTAGCATATCATCTGTTTTTGTTTTTCTCGTCAGTGTCAAACAATATAAGCTCTTCATTAAATGACAATCTTTCACAGTGTCAACACTTACTTTTTAGAATATTTTCAAGTTCTGTCCAGAAAGTATGTGCAAATTCACATTCCCACAAGTAGTGACTAATTGAATCTTTCTCTCTGTTACAGAAATTACACATGTCACTATCCACAACCTGCATTCTTTTCAAAATACTGTTAGTTACCAGAATTCTGTGACATATTTTAAGCTGGAACCATTTCAGTTTTATTTCTTTTATTTTCTTAATTCTTTTTAGTACGTCTGTCCAATTAATAAGTACATTAAGGCTCTGTTCCCATTTCATAAAAGAGCTGATGTTTAAAACTTCAATGTCTTCTATCATAATATCATAATGAATGCGTGCCCCTTTAGTGGCGCTACAATTTTTTTTAACTTTTTGTTCTGTCATTACTGATATTACTGTCGAGTTTTATTAACATTTTCTTCGCATATTCTTTTATTGATTGTACGCAACTTATATAATTTGGAAAACTGACCTCCGATCCCAGCTTCTCTGACAGTGTGTGACGGCTTATAAAGTTACCATTGTCATCAAGTAAATGTTTAACCAAAAATATATTCTTCTGCATCCATTTCTTGTAAAATAACGGTTTATTTCCCACTTTGAACTTTTCGTTACAAAAAATAGGTTCAGTAGCTAGATCTTTGTTATTTTTTAATTCTGCACGGCTGCAAAAAAAGATTATACGCCTTAAAAGCATCTCTCCAAAATGTACTTATTTTGCTTTGTGCGAATCTGTCTGGTCCATATAAATCAAGGGCATCGATTTCAGGACATAATGAATGTAATACTGTTTTCCATTTACAATTTTGCACGTATACTTTCTTAATCCAGGCGATTTTAAGGATTGGATATATTTCTTAATATTGGGTATACCTAGTCCTCCTTTCCAAATATTTTGCACAGAATATTTTCTTTTAATTTTATCATTTTTGTTGTTCCAAACAAACTTGAAACACATATTTTGCAACATATCTATTTGAGAGTCTGGAGGGTTGGGCAGGAGGATCCACAAGTATACAAGTTTTGATAGCACTAATGATTTTAGCACTGCTATTCTACCTAGTGGTGTAATTACTCTTTTTGACCCATATCTTTGTATAGATTTGTAACTTCTAAAAATTTATCTGTCACATTGATTTGAGTCATATCTGTCAGATTATTTGTAAACAACACCCCTTGGATTTTAAATTTTAAAGGGTTCCATTCCATTTTATATAAGGGTAACCATGTGTTCGAGGAATTCTTTTTTTTATCCCTAACCAAACATGAAACGTTTTTTCATAGTTTAATTTAAGTCCGGATATTTGCTCAAATTCATAGAGATCTGTGAACAACTTTTCATATGATATCTTATCTCCTTCCAGTGTGAAGGTGGTGTCATCTGCAAACTGATTTGTCTTGATTTCTGTATTTTTTTTTTATTTATGCCTTTAACATCTGATCTTGCCTTATTTTATTTGCTAGTATTTCGGCACATAAAACAAACAAATAGAGAGATATAGGATCACCTTGTCGGGATCCTCTTCCAATAGAAAATCCTGAAGAAACTTTCCCGTTTCACTATAACATAACACCTCATCTTTTCATCTTTTCTTCTGTATTCCTTTTCCGAAACCAAATGCACATAGAACCTTAATCATGTATGACCAGTCAACAGAGTCAAATGCTTTTTCAAAATCTACGGACATCAACAACCCAGGCAAGTGGTTCACCTCTAAATAATGAATTAGATCATATATGGTTCTTAAACTGTCTCCAATGTATCTACCGGGAATGAAACCTGACTGATCCTCATTTATGATTTTAGGTAAAACAGATTTTATTCTACCTGCAATGCAAGCAGAAGCGATTTATATAAGTAATATTTAGAAGTGAAATTGGTCTCCAGTTCTTTAGATATTCTCGTGGCTTCCCTCCTTTTGGTAAACAAATTACTATACCTTCTTTTTGTGTTTATAGACATTTCGCCTTTATTGTATCCCTCGTTTAATGAACGGACAACAAAATCCCCCAACTGTCTCCAAAAGAATTTTTAAAAAAAAATTACTGTCATACCATCTGTTCCAGGACTTTATTATTCTCCATATTTTTTAAGACTCTAGTACCTTCTTCTAAGGTAATTGGTCCCTCCAACTCGTCGGATTCTGCTTGAGTTAGTTTGGGTAGATTATTGGCATATTTTTCAATTTCAATATCTTTTACTTTCTTTTCTGCATGTAAGTTTTTAAAATAATTCTTTGTTTCTTCTAAACATAACGTCCGTTTCTGTTAGAGTTGTTCCTTTGTCCATGACTAGTTTTAGCATTCTTTTGCTTACAAAGTTTCTTTTTTTTCCAGTGAGCAGAAGTATTTGTTTACTTTTTCCCCTTTGTGACGCCCATCTTGCC
Organism: Conus betulinus; assembly: GCA_016801955.1. Taxonomy (NCBI): domain Eukaryota; kingdom Metazoa; phylum Mollusca; class Gastropoda; order Neogastropoda; family Conidae; genus Conus; species Conus betulinus. The sequence goes on along the minus strand of JADBJO010003160.1, from coordinate 96,965 downwards.
CTGGACTTACTATTATCCCATCCATCTTTGTTTTCCTAATCTCACTCAATTCATCTTTTTTCTTTTTCAGGGTCGCAACGTCTGCTTCCAGTAAAGGGGTTTTTGCTCTCAAAAGCTTGAATTTATTTTGCAACGTGTTTTTTTTTTCATTTACGTTTTTATTTTTATGAATGCTAAATGTTGTTGTTTCTGCTCTTATTTCCATAATCAGAGTATCTAAGAATAATTGATCTGAAACTGAGAACTGAATTTGATTGTTTGGGATTTTATCAAGAGAATTTCTACTGTATCGTAGTAGCGCATATCGGTCCTTAATTTCTTCAATCTTTTCATTAATAAGGTCTACATATATCTTATCTCTCAAAAGTGAAGAGTTAAATTTCCAAAAACCTTTATGTCTGTCTTCTTTTTTAAAAGCAATATGTATATATACCAAAGAGTGATCTGTTTTTTGTATCCAAAGAAAATATCAGCATCTTCAATATCAGTGATTAACGAATCGGACACTAAAAAGAAATCTAGCCTGCTTTGTTGGAAGTGTTTTCGTCTTCTCCATGTATACCGTCTCGTGTCTGCATTCAACTCTCTCCATATATCAACTAGCTCTAGTTTTGTCATCATTTCAGTAACTACTTCCTGCGCATGACTGTTATTGATATGTTTATAATTTTGATAGTCAATACTAGGGTTAAGAACCAAATTCCAGTCTCCGGCTATTATTATGTCGGCTATGTTTATTCTTCTACTTTCAACTGTATGTTTTCAAAGAAGGAAGAATCATCTTTATTTGGTCCATAGATATTCACCAAAATTAAATCTTTTCCCATTGTATTAATAACCAATATTATGTAATTACCCTGGACATCTTTAATTAATTTCTTTATTTTGAATTCAAAGTATTATTGAAGAGTATTGCCACGCCTCTTGATCTAGAATTGTTAGAAGCAAAAACACACTCGTATCCCCATTCACTTCTTATTTGGCGTTCTAATTAATTTCTGTGTGAAATTTGTGTCTTGTAGAAATAAATAGAGTACTGTTTTTGTCTTAAAAACTGAAACACATCCTTTCTTTTTTGATACCCCCCCCCCCCCCCCCCCCCCCCCCCCCCCCCCCCCCCCCCCCCCCGAGACCTTGGCAGTTCAACGATGACATTGCAATAGAATCCATACCTGTTCAGTTATAATTACCTTTTTGTACGACTTCTCATTCTCTAATGTGTGCCTTTGGTTTTCTGTTATGCTGAACACAACAACTGACAAATAAACAACTAACATCAAAAACATGACCAAACATACTAACGTATGAAATCTCATACTAACTAAACATACAGGGGATATCCAACAATAAGTCAAAAATTGCTTGACCAACACTAGGAAGTGGAAGGCGCAAGAATACACCAAAATAAAAAATAATAATAATAATGATACAAACTGAACAAAGAAAAAAAAAATATAGCCGTCTACTTCAGTGACATCAAAATACGACATTGACATCACACGCAAGTGTCCCATACTTTAAATTGACACCTTTCACATGTTGATGTATATTTTTGTGCAGCGAGCGAGCACACGCGCGCGGGCACGCCAGTGTGCATGTGTATGAGTGAGTGAGTGAGGGACGGTGAAAGAGAGAGAGAAAGAGAGTGCCCGTATGTGTGATCGTGCTGTAAGGAATTGTGTACGCTCCAATGCATTTGTTGTGAAGTACCCCCCCCCCCCCCCCCCCCCCCCCCCCCCCCCCCTTCCACCAACCCCAGCGCACACACGAAAAAAAAAAAGCTCTGTCTCGAAGTACGTCAGCTCTTTACAAATGAGAAAACTTTTGTTTTAGATTGATGATACTTTCAAGACAACAGCATTCAACATCAACCCGTAACAAATCGATATGAAAGTACAACATTGCCGTATCAAAACCTGGTCCAAGCCGATCAAAAATATACACAAAGTGGCCATGCACGTGCGCTCGCGCCCCCGCCCGGGCTGTGCCGGGTGCCAAAAGCCACCCGACTACAGCTCAGCTGATACATCTTCATGGAACGGGGTGGATCAGCACAGCAGAAGAAACAACTTATGCCTTTTTTCCCTTCCTTTTTCTCTCCCCCCCCCCCCCCCCCCCCCCCCCCCCCCCCCCCCCTTCTACACACGTGCCCATTAATGTGAGCTCGTGCATGTGTGTGTGTGCGCGCGCGCGCGCACGAACATGACCACCCGCGCGCGCGCGCGCGCGCACCCGCACGCGTGAATGTCTGTGTACACAACATGATCAAAACATACTAACGTACTACACGTCATATTAATAAACGTAGAAATTATATCTAACGATGTATCAAAAACTGCCTGACCAATGCAAGGAAATGGGAGGTGCAAGAATACAAAATCGCCCCCCCCCCCCCCCCCTCCCCCCGAAGCTGAACGATAGAGAGAGTGCAAAAGGATGTCATAAATGGCTAGTGAGAGGGAGAAAAAAAAAAGATTACCGATCATAGACACGCGTAAAATGTTCGTGATCGAGCGCGTGCGCTCTTGCTTTAGCTGTGTTGGGTTCCCAATTACTACCCGAACACAGTTCAACCCATGCATCTCAATAACGTTCACGCGGTGGACCAGCACAACGACGTGGAGGCCCGCGCGCGCGCACCTATCTGTGCACGATCGCGCGCTCGCGCGCGCTTTGGCCCAAAGCCGGTAGTGGAATGGATGACGTTTTTTTCTTATCATGTTGGCTTTTACTTATGTACGAAACGGAAAGGAAACTCGGGTTAGGTTCAATGGCCTAAGGTCAGTAGAGGGGAGGGGGGGGGGAGGAGGGATGCTGGGCGGGGGAAGGGAAGACACGGGGGCGGGGGTGGGGGTGGGGGGTAAGGGAAGTGGAGCGGGGAAAGGGGTGAGGGGGCGACAGGAAAACACCAAGCATCCCTTCTACAGAAATTGGACCATAACAAACACAAAAAACAAACCGAAAGCACCTAAGAAATAATTATGTTTATACATATGTATACACACACACACACATTAGCTTCAACCATCAGTGACAATCATTAGCATTATCCATCCCTGTTGCACAGCAGACATCACCCATCCCCTTCACCTTTCAAATAATGAACCAGCATTGTGAACGTATATTGAAATGAAGAAATAATAGTAATAATGATAATTTTCTTAAAGGAAAGGAGAATAGCCCAAAATAACAAGAGAGCAAAAATGCAATTAGTAACACACACACACACACACGCCCGCCATGCATATGCACGCACACATGCGCGTACACATGTGTATGTATACACACACACACACGCGCACAACTAACACATGCATATGTATACGCATGCACGCGCGCACACACACACATACACGCATACACATATATATAAAATAAAAATATATATATATATATATATATATATATACACACACATTCACACACCCATACATACACACATGTATACCCACAGACCACCCCCCCCCACCCACATATATATATATATATATATAATGCTGAACAACTAAGCAGTGGGGGAAAACAAGTGCAGGTTAACAATTCTTCCATCATTAAAGTAATGACTTGGCAAAGATTTGAAATTTAAAAAAAATTGAAAATGAAAAAATGGGAAAATGTATATCGTAAATATGAAAACCCCTTCACTAGCTGCATGAGGAAACTATTGCAATCCCACTCGAAGACAGATCTGTATGTGTCGCCTGCTTCGAGGCCTTTCGTCCGCTGGATCGGACTCATCAGGGAGACACGGCTGATTGTGTCTGTGCTCTTGGCGTCAGATAGAGACACGCTACAGTCCATAATTCTGTGTGGTGTTCCGACCGCCAAAGGTTCGAAAAAGAATGCAACAGCACCCCCAAAGCAGCCAGCGAAAGGTAGTAGGATTTAAACAAAACGAAAGTTTAGAGAGGAAAAAAGTTGTTGAAAACTAAAAACATTACGCAAACAGTATAAAAATGTAAGGGACAATCTTTGAGCCTATGCCTGAGGATCCATCTAAGGATGCAAGGGAGATCAAAAGATATGGAACAGTCCGAGTGGTCAGCTCTGTCGTTCACTAACCCAAGCATTGTCAGCAGCTAAGAATTGTGCAGAACAACCTTTCCTTGGATCTCCTAAGAGATGTAATCACCCACTGATTGACCAAACAATATAATGCTGAACAACTAAGCAGGGGGGGAAAACAAGTGCAGGTTAACAATTCTTCCATCATTATAGTAATGACTTGGCAAAGATTTGAAATTTAAAAAAAAAATTGAAAATGAAATAAATGGGAAAATGTATATCGTAAATATGAAAACCCCTTCACTTCGCGCTCGTTATTATATCAACTTTTGACGAAGTTTTTCATCAATCATAGAGAATGCACTGGTTCGCAAAAAGCCAATCTTATCTCTCTGTAAAACCTATCAACTTCAAACAAGTCAGCCTCATCAATGTCGCCCATCCACATCACCACTCAGCTGCACTAGTCAATATTCTCTATCAACATCACAATGAATCTCACCAATTAACGTAATCTGTCGAAAGAACCATCAACTTCTCTAACTTACAATATATATATATATATATATATATATATATATATATATATATATATATATATATATATATATAAAAACAGCAACAACAGCAACAACAACAACAGCAACAATAGATCGAAGCTATACCAGGGCGTGATAAAACACCGACTGCATGAAAACTGGGAGGTGGAGCTTAACGGTAATCTTTCTGCAGTTTACCTTTTTGTCTGGAAAGAATGAATGTGTGCGTGTGCGTGTGTGCGCGCGCGCGCGTGCGTGTGTTTACATTCATTTTTGCAAAGTTTTTCATCAGTCATAGGGAATACCCTGGTTCCTAAAAAGTCAAAATCATCTATCTGCACAGCCCGTTAACTTCACCAAATCAAATTCATCAGTCAATGTCACACATCAACATCGTCAATCAGCTACGCTAGTCAATATTCTCTTTCAACATCACAATCAATCTCACCGATTAACATAATGTGTCAGCATCAACCGTCAACCTCTCTAATCAACCTCCCTGATCAACCTCACCATTCTACAGTATCATCAGTCAACGTCATCGATCAACTTCGCTTAACAATATCATCAATTGATCACCATCACCATTCAATAAAACATTGTATCAACATCATATCTACACATCACGTGTTAGCATAATTAGTCAACATGCCCTATCAAAGTATTTACCCATATGCATACCATTCACAGCCCATCTAAATTATCCCACCTCACTTATACAATCATCAGATCTTCGATCGGCCTTGTCAATTAATCTTAATCTCTTAGGTAAACGCCCTGTCAATTATGTCTCCCATCAACGGTACTGTCGACATCATCCATCAGTATCATCAATCAACATAATCACCCATCAGTATCATCAATCAATATAATCACCCATCAGTATCATCAATCAATATAATCACCCATCAGTATCATCAATCAACATAATCACCCATCAGTATCATCAATCAACATAATGATACCTCGCCAAATCAATTCATCAACTTCCCCCATCAATACCATCCATTTATACATATTCTCATCACCATCACCCATAGACGGCCCATGAAGACATCACCAGTCAACCTCACACATTATTCATCACATTCTCTATCCGTTGCCATCATCCAATGATATCCTCCATGGGCATCATCTCCGAACGTCTACCATCAGTATACCCAAAACGCCATTGTCCATTTCATCAGCAAGGTAATCACTAAAGAAGAAGAAGGGTAATCGCAAAAAAGGAGGGTAAAATATCTTTCTTCTATAAATGTGACACAACATGTCATAGATTGGACATGAGAGAAGAGACATGAGAGAAGAGACATGAGAGAAGAGCAACGCAGGCTGAAGAAGAAAGGGTGTCTTGGGGGACGGAGGGGGGGGGGGGGGGGTGGGGAGCAGGAAGCCGTTACGGTGGCGGGGACTGGGACTAAACCGAAAGGTTGAGAAGAGGAAAAAAATGTTTGAATCTGGAAAAGTGTGCGCGCACATGTTCGCACACGAGCGCGCGCAGACCCACCCGCGCGCGCATCATATATGTGATCTCTCATCATAAAACGTTTTCGAACGGCATCTGTTATCCATCAATTTTTTTACAGTAACACCATGCATAATATAACAAAGTTGACAAAAGAAGGATAATAAATGAAAGTGCACATTCAAGTTCAGGAATAGAAACATGCACCCTTAGTCTTAGCGTCTAATCTTATTATTGTTATTATGTGTGGGATTGGAGAACATTATGACAGAAACAGAAAAAAAGGGGCGGAGAGAGAGGGGGGGGGGGGGGAGGGGGAGAGAGAGAGGAGAGAGGAGAGAGGGAGAGAGAGAGAGAGAGAGAGAGAGAGGAGACGGACAGACAGACCAGTGAGAGACAGTCTCAAAGTGAAACGAGGGGGCGGGGAGGGGGGGGGGGGGAGGAGGGGGGTTTGCAAATATGCGAGGATGATGAATGAATGAATAAATACCTGGGTAGTTAGAGAAACAGATGAATATTTCCTTTCACACTCCCACACCCCACCCCCCACACATTACGTCCAAAGTGAAATCGGTAGGCCCAGTTAGTTTTTGCATTCACATTTCCTTTGCAAAAAGAGGGAGTCAATGTTCACGTTTGTGTCTATCTTCAATGCTTTTCCGTTTTTTTCAGTTTTGTCAATATTTTTTCCGTTCGTTGACCAGGCAGCCATGGTTGCGGAATGTGCACTTGCTTTCTTTAGTAGTTTAATTCGCTGTGTCAGGTCCTCTCCCACAGTGATTCCAGTTTGTTTTAATTTTCGGCGGGCGGTCAGCACTTCTCCTCTCTTCCTTCGCGAAAAGAAACGAAGTATGATGGGGCGTGGTCTCCCACCCCCCGTGGCCACCCTCCCCGACCGGTGGGCTATCTCCACATCAGCTGTTGTCACAGGAATTCCTAGCTTTTGGGTAAACACATCGACACATTTCTTGATGCAGTCTTGAACTGTCTCGTCCCCCTGTGGCTCTTTGATGCCGTACACTCGCACGTTCCACAGCCGACCGTGCTGCTCATTGTCATTAACTTCACACCTCAGGTTGCTGGTCTCCTTTGAAATCTGGGCAAGCTTGGTCCTCAGTTCCGAATTCTCTCCACGCACCCTCGGAACTTCAGACTCCAGTCTGTCTTTGTCATTTTGAAGGTCCATAACGGTACCCTCCAAACTTTCTATTCTGCGAGTCATAGACTCCCTCAGCCTCTCCATCTCGTCTCTCAACTGTCTGACATCCTCCTTCGTGGCGAGTGTTGTTATGGCGGCATTTTGTTTTGTTAAGGCGGCCTTTATTTCAAACAAACTTTCTTGCATCGCCATCTCCTCCACACTATCATCTAATTCTTGCTTGCTTTTCTTACTTGCAATTTTGCTGCTTGGATCTGGGCTGGTTAAACTCACATCACTTCCGGACGATGAAGATGGTTTTCGTTTTTCACCTCCTTTGGTCGAAAAATATCTAGAAAAAATGGAAGTCATTTTCTGTGGAGTCTCCTAACATTGCGTATCTTGAAGTCGGAAACGTTTGAGTCCTTATAAACTCAGTTATTCATATTCAGAACACAGTGTGGAGGATAAATAAATAAATAAATAAAATAAATAAATAAATAAATAAGTAGCACCTCGCTCACTTCTAAATGTCCTCTCGCGTCACTCCATTGTGACACAAAGTCGTATTTGCAATTTGTCGTACAGTTACTCCAGCTCCGAGTAGAATAAAGATCTGCCGTCTCTCACTTTAGAATTTCTCGACGTTCTTTTCACGTCGTCGCAAAAAAAAAAAAAAAAAAAAAAAAAAAAATAACACATTTACACCACATAGATGTAGGCCATACTAGTGGATGAAACATGTAAGGCTGGAGATAACAGTCGTGATTGCGGAGCGCTCGGTAGGCACGTCCGACTCGGTCGGTGAGCGGGAGTCAAGTCCACGAAGGGAATCATTCCCACTTCTTCATACATCCACTCACAGATATATGTGCACGTACACAAGCATGCATCCAGCCACGCATTCATACTTTTTGCATTTAATTTTCTTTTGTTTGTTTGTTTGTGTGTTTTGGTTGGTTTTGTTTCATTTTTGCCCAATCGCCGTTGTGTCCCATGTCTTTGACAGATAGATGCTGGAGAGACATGCTACATTTTTAACGATAGCCGGAGCCATCCGATTTCCTATGCGGATGCCCAGAGAGATGCCAGAACCATGGAGCTTCTCTGGTCAGCCTGGAGACTGCCCAGGAGGTAGAGACCTTCAGACAACTGATGAAGTACAACGCTGATGTCCGTGTGTGGGTCGGTGCCGTGGCGGCTGAGTTTAGCGGAGCAAAGTTACATCTGAGCTCTATGTAACCATCCATCTGACTCTTCTTCATGCTAGGTTCTTTACGGTGTGATTTCTCAAGTTAATGTAATAATACGAAGCTGGCAACAGTCTGGGCATGTTATGGTAGGCACCCCACAGACCAAGTTGAATCATTTAATGATTCGTGGAGGGGAGAGATATGTTTTTCCCCTTGAGGAGGTCCTTTTTTAAAACAAAGAAGTGTGTTTGCAAAGTCTTCTCTCTCTCTCTCTCTCTCTCTCTCTCTCTCTCTCTCTCTTTCCAAGGTCTAACTAACACGCTGGGCTAAAGCACAGGTCAGACGTCTAGTAAGTCGTAGCCATGAGACCTCCTTCTTAAATTCTCTCATCATAGTCATTTATTCATATTTCGATCAGCTTAAAATCATGCGCAGTGTGGTCTTAAAAACATAGCAGATGTGGTGTAGCGTGTATGGATTAGTCCGCACATAGTGACGCCTCCTTCATTGATGAAGCTGAAACTGAATCTCTCTCTCTCTCTCTCTCTCTCTCTCTCTCTCTCTGTAATTGCACCCCCTCCACGACAAACTCCCCTACATTTCTTGCTTTAGACGAATGGTTTGTGCTCACCCACGCAGGATTGACCCGGGGTCGTCTCATTCACACGACCTCACAGAGGGTGCGGAAGCGAGCATAAGAGAAGAGACTTAGAGACTACTATGTCACTTCCTCTTCTTCAGTGGAGGAATTTCCAGTTCACCCTGCGACACCATATTGGACACTGTCGCCTCTTCTTAATGAAGAGCCTGAATAGTAGTCCAGATATCTAGATCTTCCAGGATTCAACATAGCTCCCTTCCCTTGCCATTCCTGCACCCCTACCCCTACTCAGAGAGAGAGAGAGAGAGAGAGAGAGAGAGAGAGAGAGAGAGACAGACAGACAGACAGAGACACACAGACAGAGAGAGACAGAAAGAGGCAGAGACAGAAACAGAGAGACAAAGGCAGACAGACAGACAGACAGACAGACAGACAGACAGACAGACAGACAGACAGACAGACGAACAGACCTTCAGAGAGAGAGAGACAGAGACAGTGAGACAGAAGAAAGTTTAAAAAGGGGAGCACCCTATATGTGAACTTAAAACGATCAAAACTGTAATAAAAACTAGTTCCAGTTTGGTACTTTCTTTGATTGTGGCATTTGTATACTTCATTTCTACGTCTAGTTTTGGCCCCACTGTCTCTAGTGCCGTATTCGAGCGTTACGTTACGTTTCGTCTGTGCTCTTATTGTGTGTGCCCTTTTCGTCTGAGCCATTCGTGCACGTGCTATTTTCGCCACTGTCTAGTGCCTTTCTCTCGTATTCCAGAAAACTGTCAGGTTTCACCTGTGGGTATATTGCTGCAGATCAGATCTTCTTTCTTTTGTTTGATTTTGTCTTCGTTGTTAGTATTCTGGAGGGATTCGTTTGTTTTTTTGTCATTGTCTTAAGTTCCTTTTCGTAATATTCCTGGGATTTCAATACAAGAAGTGAATTTTCTACCACTTGAATTTTGTCCTTGAATCTTGTCATATTTTTAGTTCTTCTCTCATCAGAGATTATGTCTTCGTCTTGATGTTTCCGATTGCTCATTGTATGTCCATGAGCATGTTTCAGTGGCTGCTCTTCGGATAGAAATTTCCATTTACTTTACTCAAGCTGGCATCGCATTCATTCAATTCTGAAGGACATTTTCTTTTGGGTTTACAATTGAATGACTCCACATCAACCAAGTTACTAACCAATGTCTACCGGCAGAGAGTTGAAACACATTGTCGTGTGCGACATTGATACCGATACTGACCCAGACAACAGTTGCCGTAAAACCTGTACGCATGGACAAGCCTTGCTGTGGTGCCATACGAAACTAAATCAGTCAAGTTACACTCTTTGTGATCCAGTGCCTTGAGACCTGCTCGTATATCAACTTGTTCTTGTAACTGCTACACTAAACACGTTTCCACATGGTCCAATTTTTTAGTGTCTGTGTACAGTCGTGACACACATCAGAAATGATACGACTAACGTGAGCTCAGACTGTTATATTTGAGCATACTCATTGTCATGTGATGTAGCCTCACATCAAGGTATGCGACGCTCCATTACATGTAGTCTAGTGATATGAATCATTTCCCCCATGCCACAACTAAAAAGGAAGTATATTCATGTGGCTTGACTGTGTAGCGGGCATCCCCAATAATTGTGAGGATTGTTCAGTTAGATAGACAAGGGTGGTCATTGGGGGAAAGTGACCACTGAGAGATAGTTTAATATGGGCTGGTAAGTGCTGGTCATGTGTTTTGAACACTGAGTATGCACTCACTAGGAGAGGGGGGAAAAAAAGTTTTTTAGACCAGGAAATGGCCTAAGACAGACACAGACAGACAGGCAGACGGACGAACGAACGGACGGACTGTTTTTTACCTTACACGATGCATTTCTTCAACTTTTGTCGCTTAGTGTTCGGTTTCCCACATCTCAGTTCCACGTCAATTCTGACAGGTACGCAAACACTTTACTGTGGGAGAGTGGTGCAGTGCTCCACTTTCTGACTAAACGACATGGCCGGAAGGCAGACGACAAATGTGTTCAATTCTCCAATACGTTCCGTCTAAGTGGGTGTGACAGCTCGGAAGGCTTCGTGTGTGAAGTCCCTTTGCTCTCAGGCCATCTCCACGTCAGCGAACCTGTCACGCTTCCTGTTCCGGTCAACACGACAAGGTCAGGTGTCCCTCTTGAGATCTGTCCCATGCAGCACCTGACTCACCAGCTGCTGGCCTGTGATGTGAAGAGTCGCTGCAGGGAGCTGGAGAACACGGAGATATGGTACAGGGAGACCTGCAATATGTCCCAGGGACTGACACAGCCGTACTTTTACTGTGACCTATCTGGGGAGTTTGTACCTTACAGTCTGGTGTGTGATTTTCGATGGGATTGCCCCAGTGGACGTGACGAAGATTTCTGCCAGCATCTTGCGTGCGAGAAAGACCTGATACACTGTAGGAACGGACAGGTTCGTGCTTTAATGTTTCACACACACACACACACACACTCACACACACACACACACACACACACACACACACACGCACACACTCACACACACACACACACACACACACACACACACGCGCGCGCGCGCGCGCGCGCGCGCACGCACGCACGCACGCACACGCACACACACACACACACACACACGCACGCACACGCACGCACGCACGCGCACGCACGCACGCACGCACGCACACACGCACTCTCTCTCTCTCTCTCTCTCACACACACACACACACTCACTCACTCACTCACTCACTCACTCACTTCCACGCACAAAACTCACTCACTCACTCACACACTCGCACATACACACACACACACACACACACACACACACACACACACACACACACACACACAGAGCTGTAGCTGTCCTACAGATACAAATTAAGAGCTTACATGACAGACAAAGTTTGGAAATATTTTCAATACTGAGATTTTCAAATTGAAGTAGCTGTCCTACAGATTTAAGTGAAAGAGCTAACATGGCAGACAGAGTTCGGGAAATATGTCCAACACTGAGATTCTCAAATTGAAGCTGCTGAGCTAACGAATGTGCCTGCATGTCTGTACAGTACGTCCACGCGCCGCATTAGGTCGTATTTCTGACAATACGCAGAGGCGTCTTTCGCTTTCTGTCATGACAGACATTGTGAGGACTAATGCTAAAAGAGCCGCGCGTGAACTGCACGGACCATCGTAGTGACATATACACACACGCATGCACGTGCTTGACCCTGCATGCATGGTCTTCCTGCATGGAGGAACTGAAACAAGAACCTATTTGTCAGATAGTCACACTTTCCCCCAATGCGTCTATTTCATCACATAATCCCATTCATTGATATTGTTTGTTGTCCAGCCGACCGCAAGGGCGACATATCAGGGCTGTCAGTTATCAACATTGTCCCGTGCATGCTTTTAGTCGCTGTTAACAAACCTGTCAGAACCAAGTCAAAAATATTTAAAGTGTAAGATGTCAAAAATTCGCTAGATACTGGGTCACACCATCTTTCAGAATAAAGACATCCATCTCATCATGTAGGTCTTTATCACACTACAACCTTTGTCAACACAGGGATGTTTGAACGTACAGGAGGTTTAATGGGGGTATTTCAGCTATAAAAAAAAATCAAAAACTGGACAAACAGAGCTTGTTCAAGTGTCAGCCATTTCAGCAGTAACAGAGACAGTGCACATTCAGAGCACCGTGACTCTAAGACCATTCAGGTCTGACTGTCGTGGTGAATAACACGCTGAGGGCATCATGACTGCTCTCCACACTTCCAGACAACAGTGCAAGGAGGCCACAGTGCTGTTGTCGACCTGTCTTTAAAGCTTTCCTGATGCTACAACCTTGTGGAATCGTGATCTGGGTTAGAAAACATCAGGGATAGTTGTATCCTCCCTTTCTATATAAACACCATCAGCGCAGGAGTAGCAAGGTGGTGAAGGAACAACTGGGAGAACTATTAACACCCAGACCTCTTGTCCTCTGACGTCCAGCTGTAAGTGTTTTTCGATCAAATACGATTGATGCTTTTGGTGAAACTGTATGGAAACCCATCCGTAATGGCACACAATGTTGTGATGGTCACATTAACTGCCGATGGCTCAGTCAGTCTTTTCCTTCTCAGTTTTAAGGATTAACAAGTGTGTGAGCATGTGAAGCGTTACTGAGTTTGATTAAATTCGCAGTATGGAGAAAATGTTTACAATTAACAAACGTTCTTTGGCATCTTTTGCAAGATGCCATTGGTAGATTGTTGAGGTGTTTGTATTGTACGACGTATCCATCAGAAGAGAGGAGTTTTAGATTAGGTAGAGAGCTACATTAATCCCCTCACACCCGACAAAACGTTGCTGACAAAAGTTTGTAGCACACAGTGAATATTCATATCAAATACAGCTAAAGATCAAACACGATTCCATTCTCAATGTACAACAATTTCACCACAACACACACAAGCACGACCATGGAAAGTAATTCCAAATTGACCTCCACTGAGCAAAACAATCGGGAAAACCAAGAGGAGGGCGCAAAATATGTACAGTCTGAACGGCTACAAACAACACATTGGATAAGGAAAACCATGTGAGGTAAACCAGCGATCAGCAAAGAAAATATCCTTCTTTGGAGGGGTGTGGGGGGGGGGGGGGGGGTCAAAGGAAAGTGCTCTAACTTCCACACCCAGCTGTGCAGACGCTGATCTGATTGGATTGCTTCCTGTCAGCACACGAACAGCCCCACGGACTGTGTGCTGAAGCCAGGGGAAAAGCTCCAAAGCTGCCTTGCTGGATCTCAAACGCTAGCTTTTCTTTTCTATGGGCGCTATAAGTGTATTAAATTGTTGTTTTTTTTTTTCAACAGTTGCGAAATTTGCCATGACGGGCAAGGAAAACAATAATAACACTTCGGTTGCAAAAAAAGTAAGCAATCATTGCCACAGAGTTGTGGAGCTCACACTGTCCCTTTACACGACAGTCTGTCTTTAAAAAAGACCATAGGTTTGTTTTCAAGCCCTGGAACTTCAGTCGTCTTTAACATCGTCAGATCAGTAGTCCGCCAAAAAAATTCTTTCAGAAACGGCTTTTCATTAGCGAAGCAGAGTTCTGATCACAAAATATCACATCACAGCACGAGAGACATAAAGACACCAGCAACTGTAGCGATGTGGTTTGAGACATAAAGACACCAGCAACTGTAGTGATGTGGTTAGCGATGCGGACTCATAGCCGGGAAGTGGCGAGTTCGGTTTCATCAGAGTCCCATTTATTTGTAAGATTTTTCTACGCAGATCGGCAGTTACCAACAGTGGAATTTGCTATGGGCTCAAGTGGGAAGAACGGGACCATACAGTCGAATTTTATCCACTCAATGAACGCGACTCTGAGAGTGTCATTCCAATTTCCAATACTGCAGGTGTCTGTATCTCTCGAGCCCAGTTCATGCCGGCATATATCATGAGTAGCATCAAGTACAGCCTAGTCATAGGTCTCACACCGGAATGGAAATCCGATTGATCAACTTCTTTCATCCTCTTTGAACAGCATAATTATATGCTGTATTTTTTTATACGGTTTATATAACACAAAAAATTGAAGTAGTGACTGCAGTACTCGTTTCAAATATAAAGATAAAGGTTTATATAACAATTTTAGTTTTTTCAGACATTTATTTCTTTACCACACTTTCTTTCTGTTTTACTGTTCTACCATTCGCTGGCTGCTTTGGGTGTGCTGTTGGATTCCGTTTTTGAGCCCTTGGTGGTGAGAACCACCACGGGATTTGAGAGCGTGCTATATCTCTATCTGATGCCAAGGGAGCATCATACACACTAAGCTGTGCCTCGATGACGAGTCCAAATCAACGACAGAAAGGCCTCAGAACAGGCAATATTAATGGTTCTGTCTTAAGATGGGTTTCGATAGTACACATAGGCTACTCATGTACATTTTATGTTTATCATACATACTGACTTTTCATTCTCATTTCCTGTAATCCCCCCCCCCCCCCCCCCCCCCCCCGCTCCAGCAAAACCGCCCCTTACATTTTTTCCTTCGAATCTTTGCCAAGTCACCAATGTAATGATGTAGGATTTGTTTACCTGTACTTGTTTTCTCCCAATACTAAATTATTACACACACACACACACACACACACACACACACACACACACACACACACATATATATATATATATATATATATATATATATATATATATGAGTGTGTGGGGGGGGGGAGGGGGGGTGGACAGAGGGATAGGTTAAGAAACAAAATGTACGTGAGCATGAAATCATATCATTTATGTAATTTTCAAACTGGCCACTAAGGGTAAGTAAGATATTTACAACCTGGCTTACCAAACATATACTTTATGTCCTATCAAATCAAATTTTGATGAATACAATTTTTTTTTCAAATTTTAAGGCTAAAACATTTTTAACATAGTTGATCAAGCATGTAATTTATGATCTCTCTAATCAAATTATGACCAATACATTGTTGGCTCAACTTTAAACATGTCACTTATTTGTTGTTTCGCGCTCTGCATGAATGTTTTTTTTTTTTTTTTTTCAAATATCAGACGTTTTCAAATCAGGTACAAGACGGTGATATTGCCGTCTTCTGTTCAGTGTGTAGGTGTGGACAAACAATGTGATGGCTTTGATGACTGCATGACAAGCTATGACGAGAAAGATTGTGGATTCAAAGGCTATATCTTTCATGACATACCACCTCCGGCTGTGATCCACTATGACGTACCTGGCGGATTCACCATCACCCCTTCACCACAGAACAACGCCCAGTGCCCAGACACTCATTTTCAGTGTCATGACGATGGCTACTGTCTCCCTGTCCATATCAGATGTAATGGCATGATTGACTGTCCGGATCATGAGGACGAAGCTGACTGTCACAATGTCAAGACGTGCCCAGGATTTTATCGATGTCGTGACAGTCAGAAAACAGTGTGTGTGCACGTGAATCACCTGTGTGACGGCCTGCCACAATGCCCACTGCACGATGATGAACTGATGTGTGACTTCGTTTGTCCTGAGTCATGTGTGTGTTATGGCTTTGCCTTCTCCTGCAGTCACATCTTTCTCATCAGCTCTTTTCCACAGCTGCGCTATCTGGCGGCTGCTGGCAGTGGGATACGGATAAGTGACGTCACTCTTAACGTCAGTTGATCAACCTGGGCGTGCAGGCGTGTGGATGGATGGAGGGGGCTGATAGAGGTAGCATTACCGAACCTTCACACTTTGGATCTTAGTCAGAACCTGCTTCACTCCGTCAACTTCAGCCATTTTGCACGAATGCCTCAACTACGTGAATTGAATCTGGCAGGTAATCCTCTGCTTGGCGGCATTCTTCATGTCCAGGAACAGTATATACATCCATCACTAGCGTTCTTCAATATTTCCCATGTCCAAGCAAATTATCTTAGTGTGAGTGCCTTGCCCACTCTTACACCAGCCTTAAAAGTTCTAGATTTTGTCATGGAATAACATTGAGGTACTGCAGGAACAATTCTTGTTTGATGATCTTCAAGTTTTAAATCTACAAGGTTGCCCTATAACCGATTTCTCTCCGGGCTTCATGAAAGACATGACTAACCTTGCGTCTGTTTTTGCCGACAACTTCAAGCTGTGTTGTTCTGTTGTTTTACCAGACAATTTCCGAGGTGAATGCTGGGGGCCCATCTGATGAAATCTCTCGTCATGTGATGACTTGTTGAAATCCGTTGCTTACCGTTGTGCTCTCGCAGTGTTTGCAGTGCTGGCTGTTCTAGGAAACGTGGGAGGGTTTGTCTATCGTGTCCATTTTTGGTCAGAAAGCAACAAGACTGGCTTCGTCATATTTGTTCTTCATCTGAGTGCTTCAGATTTTTTAATGGGAGTGTATTTACTTTTCATCGGCATGGCAGACTGGGTTTATGCCGGTAGTTATCTTTGGAATGAAGATGCGGGAAAAAGAGCTTAGCTTGCAGCATTGCAGGGTTCCTATCCTTGTTATCGT